>PVHX01003061.1:0-151425 GCA_004024805.1 Geosciurus inauris | reverse complement strand
ATATTAAAAACTATACCCCAATGTGATCTCAGAGCATCGATCAAAGCTACAGAACAGACAGAGCTAAAGTTATCTTTTTTGAAATACACATATCCCAAGTTTCCATTTTCTGGAAAAGGCAGAACCCAAAAGTCAATACTTTGAATACTGTGAAAGCCACTTTAAAGATGGCTTTATTTAGATGACCCCAGGTGAATGAGTGCCATTATTGTTGTATAGCTATGAAACAGATCATCATCCTTTACCTCGTTACATTTTCTCAATATAAAGTTCCCAGTGACTATGCGGTCGCATCCAATTTCTCCATTTCCAAAGAAGCCAAACAAGGGAACAGTAGGAAAAAACTTTCTAAATGCATCAGCTTCGACATTCCCTTTGGCTCTGTAATACTGAAAGCCCCTGCCAACACATGCAAACATGAAGCCAATGGTATTCTGTTCTGGAATGCTGGCTGCTTTGAGGCGCTGCATGGCTGCCTCAGCAGTCTTCTCGTCATTGACATCCTCATTAAGGAGCACTGTGGCACTCTGGATTCGGTGCCCACTAAATGACAGTCCAGCCACACCTGTGGCATCGATATCCAGTGGGTTCCTGAAAAATAGAAGAGGGGCAACGTGTCATGAAATATTTGAAGTATAGAAAAAACCTGATGCATTGAGAGAGAGGCACTGCTACCTTCAGCAGCCTCTGCTTGGTCAAAGACGACATCCCTGATATATGTGGTATGTTAGATTGTCGAAGGCAGATTGAGAAGTAAGGAGTTGTCCTTTTCAGCCACAAATACAAATATGTCATGCACATTCACAGAGATTTTTGGAGGAATCTTCTCATTTAAAAGGAACCTTCTCATTTAGAAACCTAGTTAATGAAAGCTTCTTGGTATGATTTACACTGTATTATCCTTCCCTACCAGCTGTCAAATTCTGAAAGAGATGTATTAAAACATAAACATGGACTTTTAAAAACATATTAACTCTCAAAGTTTTAGCTTTGTTCTGGAAACAAATACTTGCTTGTTATTTTGTTCATTGCTTTGAGCCTAGAATCTGGCTTAGTCTGGTGGTAAGAACTTTTCTATTATCTTTGTTAGTATTTACCTGGCACTTTTGAAAATGTCAATAAGAGTTAAAAGTATAGCTAGTGAACACCCACTGGGGGAAAACAAAGTAAATACCTTACCTTTCTATCATTTTATCAACATGAATCTACAAAATGGTCAAGATTCACTGGGTTAGCAAGAAACCAGATTCAATATTAAGACTAGCCTGTGCAAACACCAGTTTAAGAGAGGCAGAATCCATCTTCTTTTAAGTTCTCTTTTACTTTTGTCACATTTCCTCTTTGGTATACAATAGTAATACACGTTGTCAATCTCTTAAAGAATTGTTTATCTTGTTGGGGGCTGGGGCAGGCTAGGTTATCTGCACACCATTAAGATGGAGCACTGATGGACTCTCAGTCACTGACAGAATACAAAGAGCACATTAAAATTAGTGTGTAAGGGGGCTGGGATTGTAGCTCAGCGGTAGAGCGCTTGCCTCGCATGCGTGGGGCCCTGGGTTCGATCCTCAGCACCACATACAAAGCAATAAAATAAAGACATTGTGTCCATCTACAACTAAAAAAAATAAAAAATAAAAATAAAAAATTAGTGTGTAAGATGTAACTATTTTAGGGGGTTTCTTTTCCATATTGGGTATAAAAAGTAGATACAGAAATAGCCACACCAATAGGCTAGCATCACAGATTTGTAAGTCTGATATCTGCATTTCAAAGATAATTTGAATGTTAAATCACCATTGTCTGTTTATAGTTTAAAGGTAACAGCAAAGAGGAAAAACTAGGGAAGAGGGAAAATAACCTTAGATAGCCACTGAGATTCAGATGTAGGTAAAGTCTAGTATTTGATATCCTACTGCCTAAATTTTAATGCACTTTCTTTCTCACTGACAGTCCAGGGACTTTGGACTTAGCTGTTAACTTGCCCTGGTACATCAATGGAGGCTACCAGGAGAGACCTGTAACTGGGATGATTTATATTACTCTTTGTCCCCATGTCACCATTCCAGAATCCAAATACTAAACACAAATACAGTGAGAAATAAATACTAGTGTTTAGAGGCGGCACTGGGGGTGGAGTAGGAGCTCATGTTTCTGCTTTTGGAAACATGACAACATATGTCCATTTCATTAGCTCAAACTCAAATGTGAAATACAAAGGGACCCTGTGCAGCAAACAAAATGAAATAAAATTGGGAAGGAAGTAATGGATCCAAAAATAGGATATTTTTATCTCTGAAAGCAAAAAGTTTTAGTAATAAGATCAATTTTCAAGCTTGAAACAGACTTTCAAAATGGCACAGAATTTCCAAAATTGTATGCTGAATACCAATAGAATACCTGCAAGATATCAGAAATGTTCCATGGAGAAAAGGTTTTGTGACCAAATAGATTTGAGGACTGCCACAGATATTATTCCACTCCACACCCCCACCACCAGAAGATTTCTGAAACACTGAACATATTAGAGGCTCTGTCTGAGAAGTTCTGCCATGAAGATACACTTTAGCCACATATGTCCTTTTAAAGGAGGAAAGAGATAGGAAGTGTGGAAACAAAATGGCTATAGTTTGGTCAAGAGAATTTCTCTGTGAGCCTTAGAATACACTGAAAGGCTACAGTTTGCCTCAATCTTTAACCTTCCAACAATGCTATTTGAAAAGAATATAAAACCCTAGACTACAACATTTTCCAATCATGGGGCTTTGACTAACTAGTTGTCTATTTCAAAAGACTAACTGCTTACTGATGACATTCTTACAACAGCCCCTTATCCTATACAGCTTAACACGCGGACAGACCCCAACATCAGTCTAAAGTCACTGAAAACAACTTGTGTAGCAGAGTCAACTAAAAATTGTTCAAAACAAGTTACTTGGCCTCAACCCATTGTTCCCCCTTTCCCTTTAAAAATCGAATCCTCCTTCACCTCAACAGAACACTTGTCTGGTTTCTAACTGAACCTGTGTCCCTGATTAGCAAATCAGTTCTGCACTTGGGGGAAAAAAGTGCCTTTGCTTTTATTTTGACTTCATTTATGATTTCTTATTATGCAGAAATGACATACTGAGGTCACACAGTGTGCCAGAGCTGATCAATAGGCAATGCTGAAAACAAATTTTAAGAAGAATGTGAGTCCAACCAAGAGGACGTCCTTAAAGGACAACACAAGTTATGTTTAATTCTTCAACTCTAAGCAGAATTGTGTTGAGTAAGCCCCTTAACCTATGTCTACAGTAATGAAAACCTGAGACCATTTCCCTTCATGCACAGAAGAAATCGGAAGCACAGGAGGCTTACTTTTCAGAAGTAAGTGATGACAGGTTGTCCACCTGGCCTCCAGCCAAGATAATATTCATATCACTAAAAGTGCTGACTACTCGTTGCAGGTAATTACTGGCTCCCACCTTGCAGCAATTATAGCCAAAGACAAGGACCACGCGAAGTTCAGGGTTATCTAGGAGACCTGCAAAGAAATAAAAAGCAAGAATTAAGAACAGCCTTAAAATAGGAATCATTTTATACATCTTGCAAAATGAAATGGTACTGGTCATTACTGGCACTCCTAATGAAGTGCAATTTAGTGCTTAAGCTGTTAAGTTTTTCATTATTTACAAACTTTTAAATACTATTCAAATTCTTAGTTGCAATTAATTTTTTCCCATTAGAAAACCTAAACAGCTATTTGCAAATAATACAATCAATACCCAACACAAGTAAGAAAGTAATTATGTACTGAGCAGCAGCTCTCCATGGACCATGACACAGCTGGTTCCACACAGACTATCACCTGAAATGAAAGGGACACTGGTTTGCAAAGAACAGTAGGATTACCAGCTGAGGAATTTTGAAGAGCCAAAGAATTTGCAAACAAAAAGCAATAACTACGTGTAGTGGGGTAAATGGTACCCCCCTAGTATATATCCATATTAGATCCTTCCAATCTATCAATGTGATTCTCTTTTTGGAAAAAGGATCTTTTCAGATGTCATTAAGGATCTTGAAATGAGATTACCTGAATTATCCAGTGGGCACTTAAGTCCAATGACAAATGCCCTTAAAATAAAAGATACACAGAAGTAGAAAGTGGAGTGATACAACCATAAGAAATGTCAGCAGCTTTAAGCAGAAAGAGACAGCAGATTTGCCCCTACATCCTCCAGAAGGAGTGGGGCCCTATTGATACCTTGATTTCAGACTTCTGACTGCTCTAAATATGACAGAATAAATCTGTGGTGTTTCAAGTCATCAAGTGTATGGTACTTTGTTACAGCAGCCTCAGGGAACCATAGAAATACAGGTTTTGTCCACCTACTGCAGGGCAGGTGAGGACTGAAGGTGCATTAGCCTTTGGAAGCTCATCCTCAAACAGGAACAGGTTTGATCCTGTGGCATATGGACTAAAAGCAGCTAGCACTAGGGGGCGGCAGAGTCCTAGGGATCAGGCTGTGTTTGGGCTCCCAGAGCTCCCTCCCTGGCTTTCACTTGAGCCTATGGCACTTTTTTTAAAAATATTTTTTTAGCTGTAGATGGATACAATATCTTTATTTTATTTATTTGTTTTTATGTGGTGCTGAGGACCAAACCCAGTGCCTCACGCATGCGAGGCAAGTGCTCTACCACTGAACCACAATCCCAGCCCCCATATGGCACCTTTTTTACAGATCATCTATTTGAAATTCGGCAGCACTATCAAACAGAGGTGGCTTCTGAGACAGGGAAAATTATCCAAAACCTAACCACACTTGTGTTTCCATTTGATTCGACCACATGACTTCCATCTTGATAGACCAAAGGTGAGGCTACTAGAAATAAGGCTCATTAAACAAAACATGAGAATGAATAACTACCAAAATCAAATAATGATCTGGGAAACTGCCTCTGGGTCATTTCTAATTCTCTACACAATAAATCATTGATTTGGATAATGAAAGAATGTTATTTCCTAACAGTGAGAATCACCAAATCATTACAAAAGGGTCTCTTTTTTTAATAACCAGCCTAGCAAATTTTGAGAGAGAAAAAAAATTATAGAACAGATTTTCAGTTAGAAAAGGCCTGTGGATCAAGGGTCTAATCTTATTTTACAAACAAAATCGATAATCCCAGAGAAGTGACTAGCCCAAGATAATGTCATAGCTATTCAAAAGAAGTTAGGAAATTACTCAATTTACTTACTGAGTAGTCTCAATAAAGTCTTCAGTGTAAGTACTAGGGAGGGATGTGACAGGAATATTACATCAGTACCAGCCCGGGGCAATCAACACTGATGAGCCACCTTCCCTCCCTGCTCACATCACTGAAGCTCGTCAGTCCTTTGCTTCAGCTACCATTAATCACCTGGTGGTTCCCAAATGTGTATCCTGCATCCAGATCACTCTCCTGAGCTCAGACAGTCAACTGTCTACTTACTATCTCCATCTCAAATTCAACATGTTCAAAACAACTTCTGATAATCTGATTCCTCCAAACTACACCTTCTAGTCTATTCCTTACTGTGCAACTGCACCAGCCAGAAACCTAGGTGAGATCAATGCCATTTCTCTTATTCTCAACATCGAATACTGAATCAGTCACCACATGCCATCTATTCCCCTCCGAACTTTCTCTTGATCTACATCTCCACCTGCTACCACCCTTGCCCAAGACACCACTTCTTTTTGCCTTAACCAATACAACAGCGTCCTGTTTTTACTGCATCTATTTTTTAAAAATTAATTTGAATATACAGCTATTATGTAAACCAGTTGAAATATGTATACACTACATGGCAAATCGAACTGATCCTGAATCCACTGCTATACTCCTCTACAACAACCAGCACCCTGTAGCCAGAGAGGCATTTTCCAGAGGCCTTTCTGATCATGCCATTCCTTTGTTGAGACTCCTAGCTTCCCAACTGTCCTTCATGACTGACCTCTGCCTGCCAGTTCAGTTTCCATCACAGACCACTCCTCTCATATCTCCAGCCAGGCACCATATTCTTTAGGTTTCCTAACCATGCTGTGGGAACCCACTTCTACATCCTCAGGGGAGTTATCAGGGTTTTCTTTTCTTTTTTTTTTTTTTTGGTACCGGGGATTGAACTCAGGGGTACTCGACCACTGAGCCACATCCCCAGCCCTATTTTGTGATTTTTATATAGAGACAGGCTCACCAATGCTGAAGCTGGCTTTGAACTCGCGATTCTCCTGTCTCAGACTCCCAAAGTTCAGGGATTACAGGTGTGCACCACCGCGCCTGGCTGAGTTATCAGGGTTTTCTATTTCCTGTCCTTTGATCTTTTGGCTACCTTGCTGTTTTTTTTTTTGGTCAGCAACCTGCAAAGAATATAAACACCACCCACAATACTCCTCCCTACCCAAGCCTCCTTTCTATCTTCTCAAGGCTCTATTAAGTCTATTAAGTCCCTTGGTTGTATGTTTTCTAGCACATCTGCTTCTACTTAGCAGTATGGTGGTTCATTCAGTCAGCCTGCCCTGCTAACTGCCCTTCTGGAGGTCCAGAAGGCCGGGACAATGTCCTCACAAACAGAGGCTTACACATAGCATATACACAAATAGTATTTCTCTTTTAAATTTTTAAAAAATATTTTTCAGTTGTTGATGGATCTTTATTTTTATTTATATGTGGTGCTGAGAATCAAACCCAGTGCCTTACTGTTGCTAGGCAAGCGCTCTACCACTGAGCCACAACTCCAGCCCCGCAAATAGATTTTCAATGAATAAGCAATGGTTTTTTATGAAACTTTACTGAGGTAGTTTTTGCATCCTTAAGAATCAAGCACTTGGGCTGGGACTGTGGCTCAGTGGTAGAGTGCCTGCCTCGCATGTGGGAGGCACTGGGTTCCATCCTCAGCACCACATACAAAAAATGAATAAATAAAGGTCAATCAACAACAACAAAAAAAAGAATCAAGCACTTGCCCATTCATATTTGTTTGTTTTTTCCCTTCTCATTCCAGAGACTAATTTTACACAGGATATCACATAGCCCTTACAACAATCTACACCTATTCTTTTAATGCACCATTCTGGTAAGATTTCTTCAAAAAGAATATAACTGTGTGTGTATAAAATTACATATACTGTGACACTGCATCAGATTGACATCTATATGCAGGCAGAGTCTAACTAGTAGAACTATAATTATATCAAACATAAGACCCCTTGTCTTCAGAGCCATTGCCAGTTTCATAAGAGAATTTAGCCCATTAGCTTATAGTGAGCCTTTCATAGGACATCTTATAGTTACTGCAGTTATGTACTATAAGGCAAGAGGACACAAACTAAGTCCATGGGCCAAATCCAGCCCACATCCTATCCTTCTTTCTATAAACAGAACTTTACCTGAGCACAGCCATTCTTCCATGCACTGCCAACTGCATTTGCACTCCCACAGCAGAGCTGAACAGATACACCTAAGACCATCTGGCTGGCAAAACCTAAAACATTTACTATCTGTCCCTTTACAGAAAACTTTGAGGAATGCTGTTATGAACAGAATGCTTCCAGTGTCATAAAAGACAGAAAAGGGTATCTGGCTCCAGGTATCTGGAGGAATGCAAGCCCCACTTCACAGCCTCCAGCCACTCACTCCTTGCCTGCTTCAGATGGTCTGAACTTAGAAATACACAAAAGTGGGACACAAGATAGCATGAGAGAACAGAAATTACCATCTGAATCTAGGCAAAGCTTCAGTTTCCCGAAGGCCACTAACAGGATGAAAATGATGCCTTGGCCCAAACTGCTCATAGTAAGTGGCTCAGAAAAGGATAGTATATGAAAGCATCACCAAGCAGGATAAACCTTGGGACTGCGTCCCTACTCCTACATTTGGTCCACAAAGCAAACAAGGTCTAACAAAAGTCACAATGATATCATAAAATGGATGCTTTCTTCTGCTCAAGATTTTGGCTCTTTCTTGTGAACTGATAAAACGAGGATTCTAGCTTCAACCAGGGCTACATATGAGGACCTCACTGAAGACTCCCAGGGTGCCCAGGATAACAGAGGAGAAAGAACTGCCCAGAGAGGCACCATATCATTCCTCCAGACAAAGGCGGCCCAAAGATTTGGCCATAAGGCCTTTAGCAAAAGCACTAAATCAAGAGCCAAAACAAGTGTCTCAGAGGGGTTCTAATTTTCCTAACTGCTTCTCCCACATCTTGCTGCTTCTGTTTTAGACCTCCCTACATCTGCTCTCTGAATCACCATTGTCCCTATCTCCTAGATACAAAATTCAAAGTCCCCAGTCCCACTTCTCCCTCAGATCTAATCATCTGCTAATTTCCTCCAACTGATTCCCTTCTCTTCCAGCCCTTGTGCTTTACATAAGTCATTCATACTCCTCATAACTGTAGTTATTTTCACTTTATAAATAAGCAAACAGGTTTAGAAAAGTTAAGAAACTTATCCTAAAAGCCTGGACAGTAGCAGAACTAGGACAGCTAAAAGTCTGAATTCTCAATAGCTACACTACCCTGCCCCACAGAGCTGGCTGTTTAAGCGTTCCACACACTTCCTATACATGTCTGTCTTCCTCCAATTAAAAGGCCTGCTGCTCATAGCTGCTAGTCTTAGTTGCTGGTGCCCAAATTTTGTTTCTTGTTTTTTTTGCATTGTCAGGGGTGGTTGTAAAAACTAGTCTTAATGTGTATAGTCCTTTTTTTTTCTTGATCAATAAACCAAACAAATCTTCTCTTTACTGCTACATAATTTATTATTTTTGCTGGGGTAAGTGCCACTTCAAATAATGGAGACTTATCTGTACCAGACAGCTGATCCATGCAAAAATAAGGTATTATCAGTGAATAGCTTTTCATGCCCACGGTGATGATTTTAATGAATTAAAGTCCAATCAGTTCATTTGCAGATGTAGACAAAAGGCCTTCACAATGTTTTGCCTAAGTAGCTAGTTTGTTGCTCAATGCATTAAGTTTTTTCATCAAAACTTGGACCCACAGCCAACCTTCTATCTTTTCACATTCACCTCTCAAGATTCACCTCCTCCAGTCACACTTCCTGTCCTTTGGTCCCAGTACAACCCTGACTGGATAGACTCTGCCTTCCCAGACTTTTTCTGACACTTCCCAACTTCACTATGCCTGTTCCCATCTTTCTAATTAGTCCACCTAGAGCCAACTTGTTTCTTATAAAAACTTTTATAATAAATGCTTATTTACAAGAATAAAATACTTTTAATCTTAAAAAAAACAAAAATAAGGCAAAAGCCGGGCGCGGTGGCTCAAGCCTGTAATCCCAGCACTTAGGGAGGCTGACACAGGAGAATCGCGAGTTCAAAGCCAGCCTCAGCAACGGCGAGGCACTAAGCAACTCAGTGAGACCCTGTCTCTACATAAAACACAAAATAGGGCTGGGGATGTGGCTCAGTGGTCGAGTACCCCTGAGTTCAATCCTCAGTACCAAAAAAAAAAAAAAAGGCAAAACTATAAGGCACTATTCAAAGAGCAAGAATTCCTTCAAAATCCAGAATTAAATACAAATAAGCCAGGCACGGTGGCGCAAGCCTGTAATCCCAGCACTTAGGGAGGCTGAGACAGGAGAATCGCGAGTTCAAAGCCAGCCTCAGCAATGGCGAGGTACTAACCAACTCAGTGAGACCCTGTCTCTACATAAAAAAACACAAAATAGGGCTGGGGATGTGGCTCAGCAATCTAGTACCCCTGAGTTCAATCTCCAGAACCAAAATAAATAAATAAATAAATAAATAAATAAATTTATTATCAACAGAGTATTTATGGAATTGTTTTCATTCTGTCCTCCTGGGCTTTAAGGCAAATAGTTTAAAAAGCAAGCCAATTCTAACTAAAATGTACAGTACTAGTCTCTGTGAATCATCAGCTTGAATTAGCCACATTGCCAGGAATAGGTGTACTTAACTGGATTCTCTTAAGGGAAACTAATATCCACCAACTGGCCAAAATTAAAACAAAGTTAACCAACAAAACAATTAATGATAAATAATAGTAACTTACCTACTTCAGTAAGTTGATGTCTTTCTAGTGTTAAATTCTTTGGATCTTTAGTAAAATGAAAGGGCTGTATTTTTATTCCTTCAATTTGAGGAAATAATAGAGCAAAACCAGATTCTCCAATTTCTATTTCCTGAGGTCGATTGCTACCTGATCCCATTGGAGTTACTAGGGGAAAAAAATTCATAGTATTGAGAACAGATTCAATAAAAACAGAATTTGATTTGGTAACAATGTAAATTAACCAATCCCACCTAGATAACTGCAGTTTAAGTCACTAAGACAACCGCCAAGCTAAACAGCCACTATTGGGAGTAAAATAGTGTTCAGCTTTGGTATTTTTAGGGTGTAACATCATGATGTCTGCAACTTACTCTTAAATGGCTCAGAAATAAATGGCTTTTATAAACAAAGACAAATCAAATGTTGCAAAAATTTTTTCACTGGAGGGTACAAGGGTGATTACTGTACTATTCATTCTATCATGCTACTTTTCCATAGGCTTTACATTTCTCAAAACAAAAAGTTGGGCAGCAACTACATTTTCATAGTAAATCCACTTTTAAAAATTTATCCTCAAATATTTGTTAATTATGTAAAGTGTATGTATGTACAACCACTTTTATCATAGAATTGACAGAAAGTAAAAGGAAAAACCCTAAATGTCCTACCTTGGTGTTTAGATTAAAAGTTACATTTATACAATAGAACATAGCCATTAAGACTGATGCTGGGGGTTGGGATGGTGGCTCAGTGTTGCCTCACATGTGTGAGGCACTGGGTTCGATCCTCAGCACCACATAAAAATAAAATAAAGATATTCTGTCCACCCACAACTAAAAAATAAATATTTAAAAAATAAATAAATAAATAAATAAATTTTTAAAAAATAATTAAATGATGAGATGGACATCACTGCGCTAGCTTCATGTATGCCTGCATATATGGCGTGATTCTATATCACATACAACCAGAGCAATGGAAAGTTGTGCTCCATTTGTGTACAATGAATCAAAATACATTCTGCGATCATGTATACCTAAGTAGAATAAATATATTTTAAATAAATAATTTTTTTTTTTAAAAAAGACTGATGCCAGATGTGTATCTGCTGACCTGGAAATATGTTTGTAATATGCTGTGCCATGTTATAGACTACCCCCTCCCCAAATTCACATGATGCCTAACTTCTCTTTCGTGACTATACTTAGAGATAAGGTCTTTAAAAAGGCAAACGTTAGGGCTGGTATTGTAGCTCAGTGGTAGAGCGCTTGCCTGGCATGCGTGAGGCCCTGGGTTCGATCCTCAGCACCACATACAAAGCAATAAAATAAAGACATTGTGTCCATCTACAACTAAAAAAAAAAAAGGTAAACGTTAAATGAGATTGAAAGAGTGGGACCCATTCTAATGGGACTAGAGTTCTTATAAGAGGGGAAGAGATACCAGGCTCACTCTGTACAAAGACACAGTATATATACAAAAGGACCAGAGAAGGCTGTCTGCAAGCCTTAGGAGAAACTAATGCTCAACTTTGACCTCCAGTCTCCAAACTATGAGAAAACAATTTGTTGTTTAAGCCACCCAGAGAGTGGTATTTTGTCCAACTCTACCGGACTAATACAAAATACAGTACATTACAAGTCTACAGAAAATTATATTCTGGTTTTACACCACAATTATAAACACTAACATCATAAAGTTAATAGAGTAGTTAAGTCTGTGGTACTTAATATTTTTTCTTAAGTATTTAGTAATACTAAATGATTATTACTAATGTAAAAAAACAAAAAAAAAACTCTTAAAAAAATGTGTTAAGCCTATCACAAACCAAGTCAATCAAAGCCAGGGCAAAATGAAAAAAAAACATATTCAAAAAGTAAATTTCCAAATCAAACCAAACCTACAAAATATATTCTGAATTAAAAACATGAAAACAAAAATTCAGAATTTATAAGGCCTACAAAAAATATCAAAACATAAGAGCAATTTTTTATGTGTGTAGCAGACTGCAAGACAATCTGAATTAAAATAACAAGACTCTTTTGTAGAAATCCACACATTGGAGCTGGGGTTATGGCTCAGTGATAGAATGCTCGCCTAGCACGCATGAGGCACTGGGTTCAATCCTCAGCACCATATAAAAATAAAATAAAGATATTTTGTCCACCTACAACTAAAAAATAAATATTTAAAAAAAAAAAACAAAAAGAAATCGACACTTTGAAAATATATGTGAAAATGCAAAGGACCAAGAAAGCCAAATAATCCTTAAGAACAACATTGAGGACTACAAGAATCCATATGATATGATTTGGCTTAAGGACAGACAAATATATTGATGGAAGAGAATAAAACCTCAAATCAGGCTCAATTATTTTTGACAAAGGTGCCAAGACAACACAGTGAGGAAAGAAAATCTTCAAGAAATGGTGACAGAAGCTGATGCGGTGGCCCACGCCTGTAATCTCAGCACTTTTGGAGGCTGAGACAGGAGAATCACGAGTTCAAAGACAGCCTCAGCAATGGCAAGGCACTAAGCAACTCAGTGGGACCCTGTCTCTACATAAAACACAAAATAGGGCTGGAGATGTGGCTGTGAGTGCCCCTGAGTTCAATCCCCGGTACTAAAAAGAAAAAAAAAAAAAAAAAAAAAAAAAAAAAAAAAAAAAAAAAAAAAAAAAAGGAAAAAAAAAAAAAAAAAAAAAAAAAAAAAAAAAAAAAAAAAAAAAAAAAAGGGTGACAGAATAACTACACAAACATGTGGGGGAAAAACTAAACTTCTACATTACAAACACAGGTAAAATTAATTAGGCCACAGAACTAAATATTAAAGCTAAAACAATAAAGTTTATAGAATAAAACATGAGAAAATATCTTTGTGACTCTGAGATAGACAAAGATTTCTTACAGAGGACATAAAAAAATTAACCATGAAAAGAAAAAACTTGATAAACTTAATTGCACTAAATTTTCCTGCTTAACAAAAGACACTGTTACTAAAATGAAAAGCCACAGACCAGGAGAAAATATTTGCAACAGCTATCCCTGTTAGAGGACTCAGACTATATAAAGAGCTCCTACAACTCAATAAAAGACAAACATTCCAATAAAAAATAATCAGTAAAAGACATTTCACAAAAGCTGACATATAAATAGCCAAAAAACACATGAAAAGGTTCTCAGCATAATTAGTTATTAGAGAAATTCAAATTATAACTATCATAAGCCTCTTCGTGCCCACTGTAATGGCTAAAATTAACAAGAATCATGATACTGTTAGAATATAGAGCAAATGGTACTCTCATACATTGCTAGTTTGGAAAACTGGTGTTTCTTTTTAAGTTAAATTTACACCAACACTTAAGACCCTCCTATTCCACTTCTTGGTGACTGTCTAAGGAATTTTAAGACCTATATACAAAGGCAAATGTTCTTAACAACTTCGTTCATAATATTTAGGAACTTGAAATTATAACAATGTTCATCAAAAAGAGAATGGGGCTGGGGTTGTGGCTCAGTGGTAGAGCGCTTGCCAAGGCACTGGGTTTGATCCTCAGCACCACATAAAAATAATAAATTTAAAAAATTAAGTATTTGAAAAAAAGAGAGAGAGAATGAGAAGGGGCTGTAGACATAGCTCAGTTGGTAGAGTCCTTCTCTCACCCTGGTTTCAATCCCTGGTACCACAACAACAACAAAAAAAAAAAGTGAGAAAACAAATCATGGTCTCCTTATATAATAAATAGAATGCTACTTGAGAAATTTTAAAAAGAAATATTTATTAACATAACAAACAACTCTCAAAAAATACTGTTAAAAATATTTACACTGAGTAAAAGCCAAAACACAGAAAGAGATCATGTCCATTTATGTGACATTCACAATAGTCAAAACTAATCTACAGTCAGAAAAATCAAAATGGGTTTTCAAAGGCAGGAATTAACAGGAAATGAGAAGGAACTCAACCGGGTGGTGAAGTATTTCCTATCTTAACTAGTGTGTTGGTTACATGAGGCATAAATTTGTCAAAACTCAATAAATTTTTAAACTAAAGATTTTTACATTTGACTGTAGGTAAAGTGTATCTGTAAAAAAGTGACATATGCACCTATAAAAAAATGAACAAATTTTGGGCCGAGGTTTTGGCTCAGTGGTAGAGTACTTGCCTCACATGTGAACCACTGGGTTCGATTCTCGGCACCACATATAAATAAATGAATATAAATAAAGGTCCATCAACAACTAAAAATATATATTTTTAAAAAATGAACAAATTTTCTCAAACTTGGATATTTTCCAATCTTAAAGAAGGAAGGTGGACTAGTAACTATAATGGTTGTTTTAGAAACAATCACTATGGTGGCCTAAGGAAAAGGAACCATATCACTTATCATGGTGGAAACTTTGTTCAGGCTTATCAGGAACTGACTCAAAGAAAAGTACCAGCTGTGGAGGAATCAGAAACAGTAAAAAGGGTAATGGGGGGGGCGGGGCGGCGAGCAGACAAGAAGACACAAGAGACCAAGCCCTGACTGAAGGCACTGGAACAGCACTCAGTTCTGACATCAAGATCACAACAGAACTTAGAGGGATGAGAAGCACAAATCAAAACTAATGCAGAGTAAGGCCAAGAACAAAAGCAAGGCTCATAAGGGAGAGTGTCACCCAGGTCTGGCCCTCCCATCTCTCTTCTCCTCTATTCCCCTCAGCAGAAATTTTAAAAGGGAAAAACTTGGCTGTTTTAGAGAAGCCACAGTGAATACAGAGGGGAGACCAAGAAAATGATGTAAGGAATGAGAGCTAAGAGTCTGTATTTATTAATAACCAGTAATGGTAAAGGAATGATCAGTCACTTAAGGACAGAAAACCAGAGACACTGCTATCATTTTCTTAATCCAATTAGAAATGACATGACTGAGTGAATGGATAGAATATAGTACAGTGGTGGGAGCTAATGAAACAGTCCCTATTGACTATGTATTTACCCTATTCATTTCTAAACTCTTGCAATTCTTTGTTTCATTATACAAGATTCCTAAATTTATAGCAAAAATCTTTTGGGGCTGCAGATATAGCTTAGTGGTAGAGTGCTTGCCAAGTACAGGGGAAGCCCTGGGTTCAATCCCAGGCCCACAAAAGAAGAGTTTTCAGTGAAGATTAAAAATGCCAGTGGAAGAATACTAGGTACTACCAAGTTGGAACAAAGAAAACAATAATAGCTAACATTTGCTTACTGCATATCTCTATTTTAAATGTACTACATATATTAATTTATTTAATCCTCACAACACTCCACGGATAGTTCTATCATCACCATCCCATTTCATTGATGGGGAAACTAAAGCCCTTCAGAAGTCAGATAACGATCAAAGTACCACAGATACAAAGCTGGAATCCAACCAGGTATCTTGGCCACTATACCAGTACTGCCTCAACAGAATCTCTATCCCCCCCAATTACCTACAGAAAAGAACAAAAAAAAAATAATAAAAACAGCAAAAATTCACAGTGATCAAACATTCCCTTTTATAAATGGCTGCTGGAAAAAGATGTATTACATTTGGTTTATATAGGTAGCACTGAGATTTTAATCACTAACTATAACAACAAACATTAAGTCATGTAAAATCATGGCAAATATGACCAACTGTATTGTATTTTGAATGACCAGAAATAATAATGTGCTTTTCACCTACAAATAATTCACCAATCTATAGGACCCCACATTAAAGCAAGCTAATTTTTCTCACCTACAATTCCTGGGGCCACAATCCCAAGGACTTGGCATTGTTTTGGGAATAGCTTCTCAAGTGCCAATGCGGTTTCCATAGTAGTTCTTTTCCTTGCTGTAATAATACAGTAGCAAAATTATTAGATATCATTCATTTACATTTAAATCTGACAATGTTTTTTAAAAAAAGCAAATATTTGACAGCAGAATGCTTTACAAGAAAGCCTAAAAGCTTTAATTAAAACAAAAGGTTTCTCCACTTTGGCTCTTGCTTTATATTTTAAACTCCAAATGTGACCTTTAGCATTACTAGTTTGCCTTTGCCCTTTGTTTATATACTGCTTTTGCCCTAGTGACATCAAATTTAGCAGTTGCACCTAAATTTGAGGCTTGCTGTTTACTGTACCTCTTAGGACATTTAGCTGATGTTACAGCAGAACTACCATGACTGCAGAGTCAAATTAGACAATGATAAACTATTGTCTAAGTCAAACTCTGGGCCTCAGTGTGCCTATCGTGGCACTTCATCTCTTTTTCTCTTAGCAAGCCAAGAATGCACAGGATCTGTAGGTAACTTTGGTAAAAGGAACTCAAGAAGCCGGCACACTAAAAGCCTTGCATAGACAAAGTCATAAATTCTATTTTTTTTTAAATATTTTTTAGTTGTTGATGGACACAATGTCTTTATTTTATTGCTTTGTATGTGGTGCTGAGGATCGAACCCAGAGCCTCACACATGCGAGGCAAGCGCTCTACCGCTGAGCTACAATCCCAGCCCCATAAATTCTATTTTAAGAATAAAAACAAGTACCTGCATGATTAAAGTATTTCAAAATGAGAAAAACACCTTTAAAAAAGTTGTTTCAAATGTACTATGAAGGTTAAAAATCTATCTGAAGCAGAAAGAGGACCTCAAGTTTCCAAGACAGATTCATGCATGCTATAGGGGGCAGCCCAAGAACTTCCAGATGTTAGCACTCTCAGGCCTACTACCATAAGTAACTGAAAAAAAGGCACAGAAGGAAATGGGAGTAGGAAGGCTTTTTCTTTTGATACTTACCTCTCTTATGGCCACGACACTCTTCTAGACTAATGAAAGTTTCTGAATCAGCCATGTAGAGAACTGTCTGTGGTAAGATACGGACATTCTGCAAAGAAAGCAAAAAATCAAACTGAATCCCATAATCTGTGAACACATTCATGGTCCTTTTAAGTATCTCCCTGGTTCAAACTATTGATGCCCCCACCTTCCATCCTTCGGGGAAAGATTTGGTTCTGAGTTCATCTACTTCTCAAGTATTCTTCACTCTTAGCCCTTGCATTTTCAGCTCATTTACTGAGCACCTAATTACTTCTTCAAGTCAAATCCATACCAGCTCTCAAGAAGTTCATTTTCATAGCCGGGCACGGTGGCACAAGCCTGTAATCCCAGCACTTAGGGAGGCTGAGACAGGAGAATCGCGAGTTCAAAGCCAGCCTCAGCAACGGTGAGGTGCTAAGCAACTCAGTGAGACCCTGTCTCTACATAAAACACAAAATAGGGCTCGGGGTGTGGCTCAGTGGTCGAGTGTCCCTGAGTTCAATCTCCAGTACCAAAAAAAAAAAGTTGTTCATTTTCATAATGGTAATTTAAGCTCTTAAGTACCAAGTAAAAGATGCCACCTGCTTTATTTTAACAGAAACAGTAACAGAAATCTCTCATCAGACAGAAGGTGTGATGCTGCTCTATCACGCCTCACCTCATTGCCTAGCATGCCAAATAGTCCAGGCTTTCCTCATTCCTAGCCCGACCCTCGAGTTTCCTTGAGGAACCCTTAGTTTCCGGTTATCAGACATGCCCACTTCCCCCAGGACCCCAGCACCTCTTCCTGTCTTAAGACTGCTCCTGGACTCCCTCAGCACTTGGATCCTTATTTGTGCCCTATTTCCTCTACAAGTGGGGCTTGCTTATTCATATTCATTGATTTTTCACTAAACTTCACATTACAGACAAGTGGTTGAATTAAAAGAAAGGATGAAGATATTTTTCTTTTTTCTGTGAAAACCATCAAAGTGAAATACTCAGTTTATAACAAAGCTTCATTATTTGTTAGGTGGAGAAAAAGTTGATTCATTGTAATTTGCTGAGTGACAAACTATTTCAGAGTAGATTCCTGATAGATAAACTCATAAGATACTAAGCATGATAATCTGTGGTAGCCTCCAGGCTGGATACAACCTATGAACATACATTCTTTGGTCCGCATAGCATCTTTTTTTTTAAACTGCAAACTGGTTGCCAAAATTTGAAATTCCACAAAATTTCTGTATAAAATGAAGATCTCCACATTCTTTTGAAAAACAGAGGATTCTAACAACCCAGACTGCATGCCTCCTGACTGGAACTAAAGAAAGACCTGCTATAGTCTTACTGTTCAACTAAGTCACTAGACGAACTTTAGCTGCCTGTCTGGCCTTCAGGCCATTTCAGTGTATGATGCCTAGTGAGTGAGTAAAGGAGAGGGCCCAACTTTTTACCTGCCATGGTAAAAATTTGAAAACACAAAGTTTAAAAAGCATTAAGAAAAAAAATCTCAATTCTATCCCCGAAGGAAACTTCTGCTAACATTTTGGAGCTTACTACTCTTCCTTTTTGTTTTTAATAATATAGATTAACTAAACATAACTTTGTAATCCGTGTTTTTCACTTAACATTTTATCATTAAATGCACCTTGAAGTTCATCATTTAATGACTTTATTTATTAGATTAACATTAGGTTGTTTTTAATTTCCTGTATATGCTCCGAAGAACATTTCTGTGGAAAAGTCTTTGCTTGTGCTTCAAGGTTTTCCAAATGACAAATCTGGAAAGAGCAGGATTTAGACCAAAGTGTCAGAGAAGAAAGTTTTCCAACAAGTCTGCCTTTGTACACTGATCAGCTCCCTGGGACTGGGTTGCAGAGCCCAAAAAGAGTAAGGTGAAAATCAACACTACAGGAAACAGTTAGTCACATATAGGGCACTCATCTGCTACCTAAATATAATAAGAAAGATGAGAGCCAGGTTTTTCATTGTCCAAAAGGGAAGTACAAATATGAGCAGAAAGCTAGAAAGATTCCTATGTTGGATTAAAACTGGATGGAAATGTGCCAGGTATAGTGGCACATGCCTGTAATCCCAGCAACTCAGGAGGCTGAGGCAGGACGATCACAACTTAGAGATCAGCCTCAACAACTCAGAAACTCTCAGTGACTGAGTGAGACCCTGGTTCAAAGTAAAAATAAAAAGGGCTCAGCCCAATGTGCAGGTGAGGTAGAGACCAACCCTGGCTGCATATGTGAAGGAGGAGACTGACCACGCTGCAGCCCCTCATCAACCAACAGGCACTGTCCCAGCCTACTTCCCTCTAGAGACAACAGCCAGGACCAGGAAGACCATCCCCAAAGTCCCTGCAGGCCTGGTTACACCAGAGGTGAGGTATTGGTAACCTGCAGGGACACAACAAGATTATAGAGTAGAAACTGTAATAATGAGGTGAACAGAGAGCCTACATTCTGGGAGCAAATTTTTGCAACATGCACATCAGATAAAGCACTGATCTCCAGGATATATAAAGAACTCAAAAAACTTAACACCAAAAAAACAAAGAACCCAATCAATAAATGTGCTAAGGAGCTGAACAAAAACTTCTCAGGAGAAGATATACAATTGATCAACAAATATATGAAAAAATGTTCAACATCTCTAGCCATTAGAGAAATGCAAATCAAAACTACTTTAAGATTTCATCTCACACCAATCAGAATGGCAGTTATCAAGAATACAAACAAGTGTTGGTAAGGATGTGGAAGAAAAGGCACACTCATACATTGCTGGTGGGACTCCAAATTGGTACAATCACTCTGGAAAGCAGTATGGAGATTCCTCAGAAAACCTGGAATGGAACCACCATTTGACCCAGCTATCCCACTCCTCGGCATATACCCAAAGGACTTAAAATCAGCATACAATAGTGACGCGGCCACATCAATGTTCATAGCAGTTCAATTCACAATAGCTAAACTGTGGAACCAACCTAGATGCCTTTCAATAGATGAACAGCTATAAAGAATCTGTGGTATATATAAACAA
This sequence comes from Geosciurus inauris, assembly GCA_004024805.1. Taxonomy (NCBI): domain Eukaryota; kingdom Metazoa; phylum Chordata; class Mammalia; order Rodentia; family Sciuridae; genus Geosciurus; species Geosciurus inauris. The sequence goes on along the minus strand of PVHX01003061.1, from coordinate 131,526 downwards.
TAGAATATTACTCAGCATTAAAAGAGAATAAAATTATGGCATCTGAGGTAAATGGATGGAGTTGGAGAACATCATGCTCAGCGAAATAAGCCAATCCCCAAAACCCAAAGGCCAAATATTCTCTGATAAGTAGATGTTGATCTGTAATGTGGGAGGGGGCATGGGAAGAATGGAGAAACTTTGGTCAAAGGCAAAGGAAGGGAGAGGATGGGACATGGGGGCAGGAAAGATGCTGGAATGAGGACAACAATGCCCTAAGTACATGTATGATTGCACACATGGTGTAAATCTATATTGTGTAAAACCAGAGAAATGAAAAGTTGTGCTCTATTCGTGTACAATGAATCAAAATTCATTCTGCTGTCATGTATACTCAATTAGAATAAACAAATTTTTTAAAAAATTTAAAAAGGGCTCTGGATGTAGCTCAGTGGCAAAACACCCTCTGTCAATCCCCAGTACCCTGCTCCAAAAAAAAAAGGGGAACTCATGAGCTTCCAGATGTAGATGAACGGAAATATGGTAGTAAATGGGTAAGTGTATGTGCCCACATAGAGAGATGTATACATGTACAAAGGCATGTTACATTCAGCCCCCATATATGCAGGTTCTGAGTTCAGGGACTCTGACCATGGCTGAAAAGTACTCAGAAAAAAAAGTGCATCTGTACTGAACATGCACAAAATTTTTCCTTTTCATTATTCCCTAACAATACAGTATAAACTATGTAGCATTTCCACTGTATTAGGTATTAAGTAATCTGAAGATTATTCAAAGTATATGGAAGGATGTACATGGGTTATCTGCAGATACTATATCCTTTACATAAAGGATTTGAGTATCCAAAGATTTCCAAATGTGGGTGGTGGGGAGCAGGGCTGGGGTTGTCCTAGAACCAATACCTGGTAGACATGAAGGGATGACTGTAAATACATACATATACTCCTTGGTTCTGTTCACTGGGCTTTAGAGCAGCAAACCCCTCAAGAGCTAAGAGTACACTGGAAGTCCAGATTTTGGTTTCTAAATACCATTCTCCACTAAAAGGAAGCAGGGCTTCTTGGAGAAATCATCAATCTCAGGAATGAAGCGGGTAATACCTGACAAGCTTAAAACATATTGTGCCAGAAAGCAGGCCAGTATTCAAAAATGATGGAGTCATCTCTGAAAGACAGTGAAGATAGACTGAAGGGGCTCTCACTCATCAATCTAGGGATAATTTGAACACCAATATAAATACTGACAGTAACAGACATATCCTTGAATGACAGACCAAGAGTATATACATAAGTGAATGAACTGAAAGAGGACTCAAAAGTATCTCTCCACAAAACACTCACTACAGCAGGAAACTAATTTTACAATAAAGACACCTGGCAGATACCAAGTGAATCAATTAATTTAAGGTAATCTAACCAGTAATGGGACAAGTGAAAGCCATATGCTACCTGAAAATATGCTGTGAGAAAAAGCAAACATCACTTCTATGCTATTCTTGCCAAAGAAACAATCTGAATTGAACAAACCTCAGACATAACCAGTTTATGGATGCTCTACAAAACAACTAGCTTCTAATTTTCCTAAGTGTCAAGGTTGGGAAAGTCAAGAAAAGCTTGAGAAACTGTTCCAAAGAATATGACCTTTATTTAAAGTGACTGATTGGTAAAAGGATTCCAAACTGAATCCTTTCATTATGAAGAACATTACTGGGGCAACTGACAAACTGAATGTGGAGTCTGAGGATCTGGTAGCAAATATAGGTCAATTAGTTTCCTGATTTTGATGTTTGCATTGTGATTACATAAGATTTTGTTTGTACATTATACATACTAAAGTAGAGAGAATGCTTAGAGTATCAGGTTGGCAATTTACTCTCAGAGGGCTCCCTTTTACACCCTAGTGAGATATCAATCTCACTATCCAACTTCACAGTCCAAGTTTTTACCTCTCACTTCTGGCCCACTTTTTGAAAAGGGGGCCCCCAGAGACACTAAATAGTACAGAACAGGCATTTAAATACTTGGGAGTAAGTTTTGGTTCTTGACTTTGCAGTGTGTAGCATTGAGCAAGAGACAATTGCATTCCCTGCAAAATAGAGACAAAATTTTGCTTCAAGGGAAAGGGTCTGTGAATCCTTATTATAATAGTTAACATCTGACGAATGGTCAAATAAATTATGGCATATCCTTACACTGCAGTCACTAAAGCCATCGTTTATTATAAAAACCTTTTCACTGGCACAAGAAAATGTTCTTGGACATACACAATACTACAATTTTTAAATTTTACTTCCCAAAGGCTGACCCACCAACCCTGCAACTGACTGCAGACATCCCTTCTTACTTGCCTCAAGCTCCTCTGCTACCACGCGGACCAAGCAATGCCCCTCCAGGTGGCCGGCCTCCGCCAGGCCCGCGGAGATCCACGTCACACTTCGATGGGTCCGCAACACTCTGCGCACACACTCCCTCCACAAGCGGCACACACTGGGGACGCAAATGCACAAAGGGTTGCGGACATTCAGCTCTCGGGTGGCTCAAAGACCGCCCCCCACCCATCCGCTAGCGTGGGAGCTGGAGATCCCTGCAGGATCCAACGTCCCTAGGTGAAGTCGGTGTCTGGGTGCTGGTTCGGAAGAAGAGCCGGTCGCGGAGAAAACCTCGGGGAACTTAGCACTCAGGAAAGTCCCCGGAACACTACAGCAGAGGCACCTCGTAGGTGGAGGTCGCCTCAGGCAGGACGTGGGAGGTCTTAAGTACCAAGGGTGTCTTCCCACTCCGCCAGCCCGGGGAATGCCTACAGGTCAGCTTCCCACCTCTCCTCTCCTCACCAAGCCACCCGCAGCAACGCCTTGGCGGGCAGGAAGGTGAGCACACGCTCCACCACCTCCGCTAGATTACTCAACACGAAGGTGCTCCGTGGGTCTGCGGAGGAGGAGCCGCAGCGGCCACCGCCGCCGCCCACCGGCTCCATTCCTCGCCAACCCACCCGCACAAGCACTACGGCGGCTCGGAGGCACCAGGGTAGGCCGGTTTACGATCACACGGCAAGCGCATCACGGTTTACGATCACTACGCAGGCGCAGGCGCCACTTCCGGCCGGCCGGGAAAGGAAGGGCTGCTGCGGAGGCTCCCGCGTGACTTCTGGCCGCCAGGTTTCCGGCGCAGTTTAGAACGACTATCTGTTCTGGAAAGTTGTGGCTGCGCGTCTTTTGATACTCCAAACTTCCTCCTCCTCGCAGTAGAAACGTGTTGTCTTCCTCTAGAACCCCTCCCTGTACTTGCAGCCGCTGTATTTTGCCAGTTCACATCTTTGTCTAATTCATGAATTCCTTGAGTGTAGGAACTAGACAGTTATTTATTGGCCTTTACAAAGTCTCTGTTAAACAGCATGATCCCCAACTTTTAACAGGACAAGATCCATTTTTTTAAATTAGTATGAAAAATAGCCGCCTTTATTCAGCACCTAGTGAACCTAGTTAATTTGTAGTCTTTTTAGTTTTGTGTAAGCCGGCATAAAATAGCACCTGCCTTTTAAGGTGGCCCATTACTGCTGTGGAAACTTACCCTAAACCACGCACCATTTCCTCGCCAGTAGCATCGTTCACCTGGGAACTGCTGTTTTAGCATGTTCTCTTTACCCCCAGTTAATCAGTCGGATAAGGCGAGCAAAGGCACAGCAATCTGTGTTTCAGCAAACTTTGTGTAAATTCTAATAGATGCTGAGGATGAGAACCACAACAGAAGGAATGGGAGTACAGAAGATGCAGCTGCTTCCCCTCTTAACATACATTCCTCCAGCGCTTCCTGGCTAAGGCATTTATGATTTGATCCCCAGCTGGAGAGTAAACTTGGATGATCTTAACTAGTGGTTCTCATTTTGGCCTCCAGGCCTTTTACACGCTTAAATATTGACACCAAAGGGTTTGTTATAACAATATTTACCTTACTAAATTAAACATTTAAAATTAATTCTACGTATTACGGTAATTTTTTTTTTTTTAAGGGAAATTAACTTCCAAATCTCCATCCCACCAACAGTAAATAGGGTGACATCACTTTACACTTTGAAAATCCGATTACTGGCTTAACAGAAAACGTGGATTGTACCCTCTGGAAAACTCCACTGTTCTTTCAGAATGAGTGAAAATGGCAAAATGTTTTCATGTTAGGAAAGTAGTTTTGATCATAGAAGCCTCCTAAAAGGTCTTCAAGGTCTCTGAAATCATATTTTGAAAACCACTGGTGCAAACAAATCAGGATGGTTTCATTCTTTCCACCAGCCACTGGTTGAGGGGGTGGACACTAGGAAAAGTGAGAGGCAGTATTCTTGGTGGAGTACTTCTCAGAAAGGGCCATTATCTACCCCTAGATGGAGTAAGGTGACTGCACATCCAGACATAACATTCAATCCAAAAATGAAACTGGCACAGAAAAATCTCAAGAGTATTGCCCAGATGTATTGAGCCTACAGTTGTCCTACCTCTAAACTCATGAGATAACCTGACAATTGTGTAAAAAGAGGCCATAGGTATACAAAAGGAGGAACAGATTATTTTAACTGGGGAAATTAAAGACAACCATGAAGAAAATGGCAACTGAATTTAGAATGAGTGTGGATAAGGGAAAAGACTGAGGGAAAGCTGAGTATACCAGGCATGTACACACCATTTCTAGGTTCTCTAGCTTTCTATTTTTAAAGTCAATCTGCCTTTCTTCCTCTCAAGCCTCCCCACATCCCATCCCTCCTTAAATACTCTATTCCAGGAATTCAATAGAGCCTACCTGAAGCATACCTAAAGCACCGTATCTCTTGAGGGAAAGGTGACAAAGTAATTTTTAAATGGTTCTTTATTCATAAACTTGATGCAAGTTTACAAAATTTACTGTACATTGCCAAATAAATCTGCAATGAAAAATAAAATCCAAAAAACAAAGCACACCAAATGTGCAGCTGTCAAATCTGCTAGCCATGAGGATTTAAAGAATTCAATAATGTATTCAAGATTTAGCCTTAGGCTTAAGGAACTTTAATGCTTTAAAGAATTCTGCCTTGTCACTTGTTATCTCAGCAACTGGCAATCAGAGCTTTATATAAATTTAACCAAGTGAGCAAGAATGCCAGAAAATCCTTATCTACTGTCCTAACCAAAATAAAATCAAAAGAAACACACACAATAATGCAGAAGTGCCAAATCTCTTGGATATGGTTTACAAAGTTAAAAACTGAATCTTAAAGCAAATGCATAAGGAATGCGTTTGAACTTTGTAACTGGTTTGTGCAGAAAAAATGTGCTTCTGGGTTTCTTCTTAAAAGTGCTTAATAATTAGATTTCTAAATCAAACTTGGGTTTATAAAAAAAATTTCTCACCAACCAAACAGGACTGATTCATGTAAGGCAATAAAATGGAGAGTACACTGATTTGAGTCAAGTTTTACAAAAGAATTAAGAGTTCCTATTAGTCTTTTGGTTGTAAAAAGCCATTGTCATGACAACAAAAATTTTAAGAGTCTCCAAATCAGGTATCTTTTATACTTAACTATATAGCTTTTTGCTCAAGGAAGTCTGTCTTCATGCCAATCACTTTATAAGTTTATTAGTTTACAAATAATTGCAACATCCCGTTAATAAAATGGAAAGGTAAAATGACTTAGTATTTTAAATAACTTCAAGCTCTAAATTGTGGCTCTTCTTCGTAAGAAATATTGAACCAACAAGAAGCAGATTCAGCCCAGCAAGACTCTGCTGCCCCAGTGGAAATCACTATTCACAGGCCTTAAGTGGCATTGCCTTACTTTGCTTTGCCTAAAAAGTACAATTCAAGTAAGAGCATATCTTCGAGAAATAGTTCATATCTTCACATAGCCATAAAAAAGTTTAACAATTTAATGAGTAAATTTTCTGTCATTATGTTGGCAATATCATAAAATGGTTTTAGACTTTCAAAGGCTGTGGTTTAGAAGACTTAAAATTTTCTAAACCAATATTGAACGCTGATTAAACTTTTATTGGCTCTAAATGGAACAGTACTTTGCAAATCCTCGTAACCCATGGACTCAACACAGGAAAGCTACTGCCAAGTCGCAACTGCAGTAACCTGATTTGCCTGCTTAAAAGATTTCACTTTTCAAGAAAAAGAGATAAGGAGTGGCCAGTAAGTGTATTTATCAGGGAAATACAGTAAAGGCCCCACTGCTCAGTCCAAGATAACTAAAGTGAGCAAAATGAAAAGGCTGTAATTTATACTGGATGTCAGTTGACAAGGTTATCCACTAAAATATCTATTAGCTAACATCTTCGGTACTGCTGTTATAGGGGCACTCAAAGCTTGTATCTGCATGTTGGAAAGATTTTCTTTAAAACAACATTGGTCCAAACATATGAGAGTCAACATATTTAGCCATCTTCCTTTGGAGGAGTGTACCAGCCTGAAATAGAACGGAAAAAAAAAAAGTTAAAACACTTTAATCCTTACACCAACTAGGAGAGCTGGCATTTAAGGTTAGGCAGTCTCTACTCAAAAATTTGGTTTAAACCTACTGTAAAAGTTGAATTTACACTGGATTAACACAGCATTTTTATGTGTTCACAATATGAATTTATTTTCTATGCATAAATTGTACTTGTTTTCAACATAAGATCTCTCATTAATGGCATCCCCAGCTAAAGATAACAGTGTGCAATATTAGACTGCATGTTAGGTTTCTATTTCACCTTTGTATTTGAAAGTAAACCTCACTGAAAATTACTATCCCCAAGCAAAATCCTGGCATTTTCAAATAAGAAGAACTTGAACTGTCATCAGTATGATGGTATCGTTTTACAAATGAGGAAGCACTGAAGCAGGTGCAGTGACTAAGTGAATAGTAACAGAAGCCAAAGTAGAACTCATCTCTATGTACTGTATAACATGGTGACTATAGTTAATACATGTATTCTTGAAAACTACTAAAAGTGCAGGTAAGCATTCTCACCACAAAAAATTATAACTATGAGGTAACATGTTAATTAGCCAGATTTAGTTATTCAACAATATGTGTGTAGTATATATACATATTTATGTCAAAACAACACATTATACACAATAAATATAATGTTATCTGTCAACTTAAATAAAAACAAAAAAGATGTATATATTTTTTTAAAAAAACTAGAATCCATCTCTCCTTATTCTGAATCTCACTTTCATCACAGCTAAGTTTACACACACCCACAAACTCAAATATAGCAATTTCTGTAAATGTATTTAAATGCCTCTTGTAACGTTTGCTTTAAAAAAAAATGAAAGATAAGGAAAAAATGTGATCATTTTCCAGCCTCCACAAAAATCTAAGTTCCCTATAGAAAGGCAAATTAGATCAAGTACTGTTTGGTGTAAAACTATCATTGAAATATCAAGATTTGTGGGGCAGCTACATGGTTCTGAATATACCAGTTTCTTTGAATCTACTCATTGGGGGGCACTAGAAATGAACATTATGAAAACCTGACCTTGTCCTAAAGACCATCATCATCTTCCTCATAAGCTTGATAAGTATTTTGAACACTATTTCTAGAAGCAAGCAATCACTAAAAAAGTGATGCTTGTTTTGTCATTAAAATAAAAGTGAATGTAAAACACAAATCCAAGTTACAAACTACCATATTTCTAGCAAAGTAAAGAATACTTACTACAAACTCTCCTCTTTAAGGAAAACTACTGCCTATTATTTACTTGGCACAAAAGTGTTATTGTGCAGCAGTGTGTCACTACTACAATGAGGGTCTTACCATCAAGCACTTGCTTAAAAGTACTATGCACGCACACTACTCTTTTTCTTTACAAGGATGGCGAGACACACATGCCAATTTTAAAGATTGGAAATTGAAGCTTGTTCAGGGTCACAGTGCCTACTAGGTGACAAAAATGGTACTTGAAAATAGATCTTCCAATTAGTTTGTTGTTTTTTTCTCTCATTGCTGACAGACAAAACCCTCAAAACATGTGCCTTGTAAATACAAGCAGAATTTAAAGGCCAATAAAGTTAATGAAAGATATTTTAAGAAAGACACTTCTCAAAAGTATATGCTGAAATTAGAATTGTTCTTACTTGAATAGAAAATTGTATAAAATTGTCAAAAGCACCAGTACTCTGAAGATGTATCAGAAAGAGCTGATTATGATCCTTATTGCATTTACCTAATTATAACCAGAACTCTGCCTATAAAGAGTTGCTTTTAACTCCCTTTCTATTCTAACAAAATACATTTCAAGTGAGTGCTATGATCACTCATTAATCTACTTGAAAATCTTGACTGAAGAGGTATCCATGCCAAGTATTTAGGATATAAAGATAATGAAATAAGCAGAGTGTTAAAAGATTCGTTCAAGGATTTTGGATGCAGCACAAGTTAAATTTTTTCACTGTGGTAACAGTACTTGATAAAAAAAATTACAGGAAAAAACCAGGATAAATATCAATGCATTACACAAAACTTCATGAATGGCAATAAATACTTATTGAATTAAACATACCATTTTTCTCATGTATCTGTACAATGGAATTATAGGACTGTTGGGCTCTTGCTAGATTATATTGATTCTGAAAGAGAATTACACATTTTAAATCAAAACTGTAACTAGATGAAAATTAAGTAAATGTATGGATGCATCATGGCTGTGCTTAAAAGAATATAGGAAATAATATTTCCATTTCTAAAACAATTTTAACTTAATACTTCACTTCTCATTTTATTATCCTCTACAATTTTTAAGAATAACAAAACCAAAATTGTACTCCAATAAAAACCTACAAGCTTCAGGGTTCATTTTTATAAGTCTTCCTACCATTGGGCAAGTACAGAACTTTCTAGTGTCCCTCTCCATTCTTATAGATCAAGTTAAAGTATACTCATTTGGACATGAGTAAAATCCATCCTCTCTTCCTCATTAACTTATATCCAAAAAGACAAACTACAAAATACTACTTTCAAATAAGAAAATCATGAAGCTTCAAGCTCTGTACACGTGAATGATATTTTGAGTTAGAAATCTGAAAAATGGGGGCTGGGGTTGTGGTTCAGTGGTAAAGTGTTTTCCTCGCATGCGTGAGGCACTGGGTTTGATCCTCAGCACCACATAAAAGTAAATAAATAAAATAAAGATATTGTGTAAAAAAAAAAAAAGAAATCTAAAAAATGCCCGTAGTTGGTACCAAGCCATTACTAACGGAGTCCTCTTTTGATAAAAATATAGAATTTTCTTTGAGGAGCCAAGTTTATAATAGGTTTTTGTCCTCAGCAGTACAACTGACATACATCTTAATTCCCAACCATATATCATGTGCATTCTCCATAGTGGTAATATACCTATCTACTATATTATGTCACAGAATTTTTTCTAAGTAATAAATTTGCACAGAAAAATCAAAAACATGTACAAGGACATTCCAAGAGAAAATTTTCCTTCCTGGCTATTCCCCAACCACCCAGTTCCCTTCTCCATCCAAGTTAAGAATTATTATAAATTCTTATATATCCTTGAGGATTTTACAAGAACATTCACAAATAGTTTGCTGTTGTAAAAGCAACCTTATAAACAAATGTGCAAAGTACTGGTAAAAATGTCTAATGTAGATCCGAGTCAAAAGACATTAAGTGCCTTCATAATTCTGAAGTACTGCTGAAGTGCCCACTCTCAAGACTGCCCCAAGCCATCTATGAATGCCTCCAGACAACCTCATCAACAACACTTCACCAAATCTTTGCTATTTTTGACAACTGGTGAAGCAGGACTCTCAGTTGTAGTTTCTGATTTGCATTTCTATTACTGAGTGAGGTTGAGTGTGTTTCCATATGTTCACAAGCCACTTATTTCTATTTCTGTAAATAGACTTGTCATATCCTTTTCCCATTTTTTTCAAAAACAGGGTAGTCATTTTCGATTTCTAAACAGTAAAGCCATACCATAAGGCATCTAAAAACTGAAGTATATAAAATATGCAGTAGTTTCATCTCAAAAATAATTTAGAAAGTGTTTTTTACCCAATCTATATTTTCACAAAAAGGACAAAAATAAAAGATACTCATGGCAAGACTGTAATTCTACCTCTCTCAACTTTTGACTACACAGAGCTGCCAAGTTCTCAGCTCCATCCTTTAACCCTATCTCTATCAGGCCTGTTGAGGGGAAACTTTCGTTTTTCAGTACTTACATCATTTTAATAACATTTTCAGAAAGCAAATTCATTCATTCTGAACAACAGCTGACAGTATCTTTTTAAATATTTCAAAGTAATAGTTACATGGCATAAAGAAATTCAAAGAATACAAAAAAATTTGAAGTCCCTCTCATCTAACTTACCCCCAACCAATGTTTTAAAATCCTTGTCAGAAACAACAGTTAGCACTTGTTAAATATTCTTCCAAAGATACTCTGTGCTTACACAAGCATATCTATATGTCCTTGCCTGTTTCTCTTATGCACCCGCCCTCTCCCTCTCCCTCTCTCACACACACACACACAGAGAACACCATTTGGTGCCTTACTTTTTTAGTTGTAGATGGACACAATATCTTTATTATGTATTTATTTTTATGTGGTGCTGAGGAATGAACCCAGTGCCTCACTTGTGGTAGTCAAGCACTCTACTACTGAGCCACAACCCTGGCCCCTAGTGCCTTACTTTTTGATACCTTTTTTTCAGGCTTATTATCACAGGTATCACCATCATCATTATTCTGTGTGTGTGGTACTTGGAATCAAACTCAGGGCCTCATACATGCTAGGCAAGTGCTCTGTCACTGAGTTGCACTACCAGTCCTACTACAGGCTTTTTTTTTTTTTTTTTTTAAATTTTGAGACAAGGTCTTGCTAAGTTGCTGAGGCTGGGCCTCAAACTTGCAATCTTCTAGTGCCTCCTGAGTTGCTACAATTGCAGGTGTGCTCCACTGAGCCCAGCATCACAGGCCTTTGTTTAGTTTCGTTTGGTTTGGTTTTTTTAATAGTATTTTTTAAAGTTCACATTTAAACCATTCCCTGCAGACTTTTTAGAACTGAGGAAGGTGAAACTCATCATGCAAAGTTTCCAATTTCTTGACTGACAAATATTTCTTAAGAAAAAATGAACAGTGGGTTTTCACAGCAATTCACTAAACAAATTCAACTTCTAAGACATACACAGTTACACACAGCACAACACTTCAGTCGACCAATGATGAAGGCCAGCGTGTAGGATGGGGGTCCCAAAAGATTATATCACCTAGTGACATCATAGCCATCTTAGTTTATGTAATAAGCACACTCTTATGATGTTCACATAACAAAACTGCCTAACTACACATTCCTCACAAAGCACCTCTGCCTTTAAGCGATGTCACTGTACTTTTAATATGCTAATCTATTCAGCAGCCTATATAAAATGATTATATTTACTTGCCAAAGGAAACTGCAAATCACAGAAAATGGAAAAGTTTAAAGCAATTATATTGACATTGATAGACAATTCTAAGAGATCTTCAAAATAGAATAAAGACAGAATTTTAAAACTGGAAGAGACTTAACATACCCTCTTCAACTATATTCTAGATACAGGTCAGAGGCCCAGAGAACAAAGTCTGCACAATGAGGCACTGGCAAAATCTCTCAATTACTCAATAACATCACTCATTTGAGCCCTTCAAATTTTCTCTTTTAAAAAGAAAATTGAGCTAAATATTTTTTTAAATGATTCAAATTTAACATCATGTTATACATATAAACAGATGCCAGGAAGAAAATACTGCAAAGACTAGAAACACTATTAACCTGTTGGTATATTGCTAGATAGTCAAGTTACAAGTTAACTTTTTAGTTTTTTATACTTTTGTCTTCTTTACAAACTCTACATTTAGGAAGGATACATTTGTATTTCATCATTAAAAAAAAATTTCAGCCTGTAATCCCAGCTAATTTGGAGATTGAGGCAAGAGGGTCATGAGTTTCAGGGTAGCCTGGGCAGCAAAGCAAGACCTCATAAAATATTTCACATTCTAGTACATAATCATTTGATTGCCACATTTAAGCATTAGAACAGTAACATATAAAGTATATATTCTATTAAGAAATGTAGGTTAAATGTAATTCCTGAACATTAGAAAATTGTTCAACTTCTGGATTTTATATAAAATGATATTTTGTTCCAGTGTTAAGAAATACCTGTTTAAAAAAATAAATCATTTTTTAAATGAAGCTTTTCAACATTTTGCTTTTTCTGTGAATTAAGATTCTAGTGGGGGCTGGAGTTGTAACTCAGTGGTGGAGCACTTGCCTTGTATCTGTAAGGCAATAGGTTCAATCCTCAGCACCACATAAGAATAAAACAAAGGTATGGTGTCCATCAATACCTAAATAAAAGTATTTTAAAAAAAGATTCTAACAGACTCACAATTTGAGGTGTAATACGGTTACAAATATCTATTTAATTTTCATACTGTTAAACAGATATTTAATGCAAAATTTGCAAAGAATTTTAGGGGAAAACATTCAAATAATAAAAATTAAATCAAGATTATTTCGATTACATATATATTTTTCCAAAACATACTACTTTCAGTACATATCCTTAGCTCTTTTAAGTACTTATTGATAACTATAATTCTACTTCGAAAGATGTTTCTGATAAAGTGACTAAAGTACAGAACTCAGTGGTTAACAGCAGAGACTACAGTCAGACTCTCTGGTTCCAATGCTTGCTCTGCCACTATGACCTTAGATATGTTAACTAACTTCTGTGTCTTTCAGTTTCCTCATCTGGGGCAATAACAGTACACACTTTTTAAGTTATTACGAGAGCTGAAAGAGTTAACATAAATTTAGATTAGAGTCTAGTACATTAAAGTTGACTAAGAATTAACTGTTATAGTGTGATCTCAGTGTGAAGAAACCACAAAGTATGTACAATTTTTTTATTTATTAGGGTATACATACAAAAAATAAATTTAAAACTCTAGGTATGTGTGCTTATGTGACTATAAAAAAGAAAAGAACAAATACTAAATAATTGATTACCAATGAACATCTTAATCTTCTTACACTTCTGTCTTCTATAGTTCGCTTTGATTACCAAGAAGAAAACAAATCAAATGAAAATGAAATAAGTTGCCTCAAAAAGAATGAAAGCAAGACAGAAATAAGCTTCATAAGGTAACATAAAATGAATCTTATACTTCATGTGAAATTTTTAATAAAAAGTACCTTATTTGCTCCAAACTGCACTCTGGCCTTGCCTTTGACTAAGGTGGCATTTATCTGCATGATGACTGATTCTATTGAATAAGCACTGCTCCAGCCCTACAGGAAAAAGAAAGCATGTCTCTCAAACATAGCAATGCAGTGTTCCCTAACAAAATGGCATACAGGAACTCAACAACAGCAAATCAGCGTTAAGAAGTTGGGCTGAGGGGCTGGGATCGTGGCTCAGTGGTACAGAGCTTTCCCCACATGCATGAAGCACTGGGTTCGATCCTCAGCACCACGTTAAAGATATTAAGTCCATCTACAACTTAAAAAAATATTTAAAAATACTTTTAAAAGAAGTGGGGTTGAGTGTAGTGGTGCATGCCTCTAATCCCTGGGGCTCCGAGGCTGAGGCAGGAGGATTTCAAGTTCAAAGCCAGCCTCAGCAATCGCGAGGCACTAAGCAACTCAGTGAGGCCCTATCTCTAAATAAAATACAAAAAGAGTTGGGGATGTGGCTCAGTGGTTGTGTGCCCCTAAGTTCAATCCTTGGTACCAAAAAAAAGGGAAGAAGAAATTGGTACCAAAGGGGAAAACATAAGAGTTGGACCACTTTTAGAATCTTACAAATAACAAAATAATCCTACATTCTACATGTCCACATAAGCGAATTATAAACTTAAATGAACAGCACTGTCAAGACTTATACTAGCACGGATTTAGCACAAAGTATAATGTCATTTTACTGGTTTACTTCAAATAACTTTTTCATTATTAAAAGTAGGTACTATTAACACAAAAATTTTAGCCAGGCACCTGTAATCCCAGCACTTTGGGAGGCTGAGACAGGAGAATCGCGAGTTCAAGACCAGCCTCAGCAACGGCGAGGCACTAAGCAACTCAGTGAGACCCTGTCTCCAAATAAAATACAAAATAGGACTGGGGATGTGGCTCAGTGGTCAAGTGCCCCTGAGTTCAATCTCCAGTACCAAAAAATAAAATAAAAAAATTTTTAAAGTAGATGCTATTCAACTCAATTCACAATAGCTAAGCTATGGGAACCAGCCTCAGTACCCTTCAACAGATGAATGGGTAAAGAAAATGTACTATATATATATATATATAAAATGGAATATTGTTCAGCCATAAAGAAGAATGAAAGTATGGCACTTGCTGGTGAATGGATGGAACTGGAGACTACCACACTAGGTGAAATAAGCCAATCCCAAAAAAACAAAGGCCAAATGTTCTCTCTGATATGCAGATACTACATACAATAAGGAGGGGTGGGGTGGGGAATAGAAGTTCATTGGATTAGACAGAGGAATGAAAGGAAGGGAGGGAGGATGGGAATAAGAAAGTAGAATGAATCAGATATAACTTTCCTATGTTCATATATGGATACATGACCAGTGTAACTCCACATCATGTATAACCACAAGAATAGGAAGTTATACTCCATGTATGTATAATATGTCAAAATACATTCTGTCATGTACATCTAAAAAGAAATAAAATTTTTAAGAAGTAGATGCTATTACGTAAAAACTTTTCTCCTTAATATCTAATCTACATAATCAAAACACTCTGTTGAGGCTGAAAATTGAGTACAAGAAAATAATCACCTGTTTTGTGAGAAGTTCCATACATAATGCTCCTCCACCCAACACGTACCTTAAAAAAAAAAAAAAAGGAAATCATGCCAATTTCTCTAGATCTCAGTATTTCTTCTTAATTCATTTTTTTTAAATATTTATTTTTTAGTTGTAGGTGGACACAATAGCTTTATTTTATTTTTATGTGGTGCTGAGGATCGAACCCAGTGCCTCCTGCGTGCTAGGCGAGCGCGCTACCACTGCGCCACAACCCCAGCCCCTCTTAATCCATTTTTAATGTACCATTACTAAGAAAGTATGCACACAGATTAGAAGATAAATACAAAAATGAAAACAGCTGTTAAGGATATAGAACTATGGGTAATTCAAAAAATTTAATGTCATTGCTCTAAAACTATCAACTCTTAGTAACAGAATACTTTCTAAGATGTTAAAAACTAAGAACCTAACCCTCAGCACTCCAGGGAATGGAAACAGAACTGTTTCCTTAACTAGCATTCAAGCATTCTCTGCATCTCAAACTTCATCTACATCATGTTACACAGCCAAGAATTCTGACTCTGACAAAGGCACAGACTTTTCCCTAGCCATAATGACGAATAGATGCATGGTACTTTATGGAGTAAGTTGTTTTTATCCATTCCATCATGAAACTTCAAATGACTCTGACCATGGACTCTCTCTCTAGGACTCCTCAATTTCTTTCTAGGCCTGGAACTATTCTCTAAACCAAAGAATTTCTGGAAATCTCCCTTTAGCAAATCACTGTTTAGATCAAGATTCTTCACCCTTTTATCCTTTCTCAAATTAATTTCATTCCTCCTTTGATATTACTTTAAATTTCAAAACACATATCAAGCCTAAAGACAAAAATCAAGGGAATGTTAAGTCTGAAGAAAAACTGTGGTAATCTTAAAAAACAAGCAAAAGCCACTAACTAGGTCTTTGTGAACACTGAGTCAACTATAAATCATTCAGTCCTCTGCTGTAGCTTTTGCTGTGGTTCCTTCCCAGAGCCATACTTCCCCTAATTTGTCAAAAACCATTCTAGCCAGCAAATCTTCCATCCCAGCTAACCATACATTCTCATGCTGACCAAACCAAATGACACTGCAGAGAAGTAGGGAATCTAAAAACATCTTTTGCAGACCACTCATATTAATAACAGTTGTTACATTTGGATGCCATGGTGCACACCTGTAATCCCAGAAGCTCGGGAGGCTGAGGCAGGATTTCAAGTTCAAAGCCAGCCTCACCAAAAGAAAGGTGCTAAGCAACTCAGTAAGACCCTGTCTCTAAATAAAATACAAAGTAACGCTGGGGATGTGGCTCAGTGGTCAAGTACCCCTGAGATCAATCCCTGGTAAACCCCAAAACAAAATAATAGTTGTTATAGTTAAAGTACTCAATAAGAAGATAAGGAGGGTAAGTACTCTTAATTGTCCCATCGTACTAGCTTCTTCAAAACAGAACTGAGAACTTTCAGAGTGAAAGTTTAATAGAAGAGAAAGAAAACCTAAAAAAAAAGTACACACTCTTGTATCTCTGAAACACAATCTCTAATTCTTTTAGAATGTGATGGACTAAAACTAATGTAACAAACACTTGTATTTAATAAAAATTGATTTGACAGAAGATTTAGGTTCTCTTTTAAATTTTGGTTTTCCCATGATTCCTCAAAGTCTAGTAATCTGTGATTTAACATCATATTTGATCTATATATTTTAGAAATGCTCAAGGAACAGGAAGACTTGCTTTAGACAAGTAGATATGCAGTAGACATTAAAATACTCATTTTCTAAACACTAACTTTTCTTTTAGGACCAGACTAGCCCTTTGAAAGGTACAGAGTCACATCAGGTGGGAAGACAGGAAGTATTCCCATATGCAGCTCAAAAATATATTTCTACAAACACATAATAGCTACATTAATGACTGTCTAATCATAAGACAGAAGTAGTTCTAGTTCCTCCACAAAAAGTGAGATAAGTAAATTTTTCCTTAATATACACCATTAATAGCACTTATACCTAAAAGAAGTGGTCATTTCTATATTGAATTACATTCGTTTTATCAATATATGTTCCAAACTCTTACTGCTCTTTGCCTCCAAACAAAGGGCTCCTGCTGAATATTAAGACAGTTCAAGGACACTAGGAACAAAATTAATCTGAGAGTCAGCTAAGGATAACATGTCACATACATGGGCAGAGTAGGATTCTCAACTTTAAAGTTTCAGTTGCTCAATTTTTATGGCAAATACTGCCCTAAGTTCGGCCTCTTCAAGCATTCATTTTTAAAAATTTTTATAAAAGAAGCCAGTCACAGAAGGCCACATTTTATATGACTGTATTTATATGAAATAGCCAGTGTAGGCAAATCTACAGCAACAGAAAGTACATTAGTGGTTGCCAGGGTCAGTGGTGTGGACGAGAAGGATATAGGAAATGACTGCTAATGGGTACAGGGTTTCTTTTTGAGGTGATAAACATATTCTGAAATCAGATAGGGTAATTATTGCAGAACTCTGTGAATATACCAAAACCCACTAAACGATATACTTTAAAATGTGAACTGTATTACAACACCACTGTTATCAAAGTTTAGCTATAATAAGAAAGAGTAATAAATAAAAGATGTCAGATATAAAGTATATGGAACAAAAACTGCTCAGTTCTGAAAGTTCAAGTCCTATGTTTTATTAGTATTTCAAACTTTTTAGGTCACCTTATGTCAATCAATAATTCCTCCTCTTCACTTAACAGGTAATTATGAAAACCAAATCATTTTGATTTTGCCTCAAATGACCTAACTCAGGAGCACTTGACCACTGAGCCACATCCCCAGCCCTATTTTGTATTTTATTTAGAGACAGGGTCTCACTGAGTTGCTTAGCACCTCACAACTGCTGATGCTGGCTTTGAACTCACAATTCTCCTGTCTCAGGCTCCCAAAGAGCTGGGATTACAGGTGTGCGCCACTGCGCCCGGCACAGACTCATCTTTTTTTAAAATATTTTTTAGTTATAGATGGACACAATGTCTTTATTTTATTGCTTTGTATGTGGTGCTGAGGATCGAACCCAGGGCCTCACGCATGCGAGGCAAGCGCTCTACCGCTGAGCTACAATCCCAGCCCACAGACTCATCTTTTAAAAACATTTTATTTACTGCTATTCCCCTCTTCTGGACTAGTTAAAGAACCCATGGTTAAGTTTGCTTACCTGAAGGAAGAAAGTAAAAAAACAAAAGAAAAAAACCTATAACCCATCCATGGTGCTGTGCAAGTATGAGTTTTTATATGTCAGCACTATTTCAACTATGAAAACCATAAGGATCATGGCTTGGTAAGTAGAAAAAGCATGGTGTTGCAAGCAAGACACACAAAGGTTAAAATTTTCCATTTTTTAGTTGTATGTTTGTTTTGTATATGTAAATATTTAGCTGGATTATCTAACATTCCACTTCCAAAACTGATCATGAAGCTTCATGATAGGAAAAAGCACTTTTACTGCCTAATCCAAAATAGTCTAGGGAACTTTAAAAGTTAGCAAAATGAAACTTAACACAATTCTAAGTATCTTTGCTCCATGCTCAAGTACCCTGTGAACTCCACTTATCCTAACAATACATTTGTGATAAACT
Organism: Geosciurus inauris; assembly: GCA_004024805.1. NCBI lineage: Eukaryota > Metazoa > Chordata > Mammalia > Rodentia > Sciuridae > Geosciurus > Geosciurus inauris. The sequence goes on along the minus strand of PVHX01003061.1, from coordinate 113,070 downwards.
TTGTAACAGCTTATCCCAAAGAACCCAGCTTTTATAGTAGGGATTTGTAGATCCCTAAGGGTCTATACACTAAGGAATTACTGCAGTTTTTCTTGCCATATAGCAGAAAACACCTGGGAGTCACTCAGAACTTCAGATTTCAAAGCAGCAGCATTTCCCCCCAGAAAAAGTAGAGGACCCCATCCCCTGAGATATGGGGTAAAATAATTATTAGTATTAAATTGATTTTGGAAAAAGCTGCTTTTTAACATCTTCTTAGAAAGTCATTTTAAGACTCTAAGATACTTTGGTAATGAATATTGTGAGCCAGTTTCCCAAAGCCCTATAATCCCTTTGAATCAAATACCTATTAACATACCAGTGTATCAGTATTCACAGCATACTCTGGGAAATATGGCAAAGGATTAGGCTACAGGTTATCAGGTAAATAAACTCTTAAAAAGCAATATTATTTGTGTTGCAGAAATCAGAATGGGCTCAGCACATCCATAAACACCGAATATTTTTTAAAGTCATATTTTGTTTACTTAAGCTTTAGACAGAAACCATGCTCAGTAACTATTCTGTAGTATCAATACCACAGTTAACACATATTCTGACTATATTGAGAAATAATTCTTCACATGACTTGATTCCTCCCAAACTAGAGCTAAGCATATAAATACTGTATAAGTTAGGAGCAGACCATTTCTGAGAAAGGTATGAAGTCTGTTTTAGTAGTCACCCATATTTTTTAACTTATTTAACTATTACTATCTCAATCACAGAAAAGAATTGACTTAAGGACTGGATTTTTTTAGCATTTACCACTACAATATATATTATCTCACGAACTAAAATTAAATGTCCACCTGAAAATTAGTTTAGTTGACCTACTTTGAGGGTCTACACAACACTTCATAACTAACCTAGATACAAATTCTTATGTCTTCCTCACTCTCCTTAAGAGTCTAACCATGAAGCTGGGTGCAGAGGCGCAAGCCTGTAATCCCAGCACTTTGGGAGGCTGAGACAGAAGAATCGCGAGTTCAAAGCCAGCCTCAGCGACGGCAAGGTACTAAGCAACCCAGTGAGACCCTGTCTCTATATAAAACACAAAATAGGGCTGGGGATGTGGCTCAGTGGTTGAGTGCCACTGAGTTCAATCTCCAGTACCAAAAAAAAAAAAAAAAAAAAAGATTCTAACCATGAAAAAGAAGCAATATAAACTTCAATAAAACTCTACGGCAGGGGCTAGGATTGTAGTTCAGTGGTAGAGTGCTTGCCTTGCATGCGTGAGGTCCTGGGTTCGATCCTCAGCACCACATACACAGCAATAAAATAAAGACATTGTGTCCATCTACAACTAAAAAAATATTTAAAAAAAAACTCTACGGCAGGGCTGGGATTGTAGCTCAGCGGTAGAGCGCTTGCCTCACATGCGTGAGGCCCTGGGTTCGATCCTCAGCACCACATACACAGCAATAAAATAAAGACATTGTGTCCATCTACAATTAAAAACAAAAACAAAAACAAAAACTCTACAGCAATAACCATTTGATTCCACTAAACTGCAACTACTGCCTTTAGAAGGAACAGTCAACCAGCTCCACTAGCCCATGAAATGTCTTGTGATTACTCCTAGAAGTACCATTCAGGATGGATCATCAGCATGTAGGAATCACTCTCCAATCATAACTCACATCCTCAATCACAATTTATGTTTGTAAAAAAACTTGTTTTTAATGGTAAATATATAAAAAATAGGTATCAACTTCCTAGAAATGTAAATTCTCAGGTCCCACCTGAGACCTGCTGCATGAGAAACCATGAGGTAGAAGCCTAGCAATAATGGCCCCTAGAATTTAACTAGTTCTCCAAATGATTCTGATGCATACTGTAAAATAAAGGAATCACTTAAACTTACCCTCCTGAGAGAACAGGTAATACCACTCGAACAAATGGAGGATCAAAGGGAAAGTTATCCTAAAGAGCAAATGAGCAAGTTTAATTAATTTTAAGAACATCTTTAATATTATACATTTAAAAGATTTAAAAATAATCTATAAAGAATGCATACATTTGGTATCTGATCATGAGGATCATGATAGTAAAATAAATACCAAGAAATAAGATGAAACAAAAACCAAAGCTAATAAAAATAAAGTTAAGATCAGGACCAAAACAGTGTTTTGGTAAACTTCTACTTATAAAAGACCTCTATAAAAGAATGTTTCCAATAACTGATAACTAGAAAGGGTGGGGAAAATGTGACAATTATAGGGGGGGAGCAGGTATTTTTTTCCCTTAGTTCCTCCCCACCCCAAACTACAGGAGAAAAAGATAAAAGGTTCACAAACTGGGTAGTACTCACAGACTCAGAGATAGTGAGATCAAAGTCTGAGCTCAGAATCCCCCAAAGAGAGGCACTGCTAAGGCTTCTACACTTTAGTTTGGGATCTTAAAGGACAAACTGTCCTGGACAGGAATCAAGTGCAACTTTAAATTATCTCAATCCCCAATTACTCAAGTGCCTAACAGGGGGGAATGTAAATCCTCTCACAAGAATAACATTGCCCAAGGCTTAAAATCAGCTCCAAATTTTTCATATGTAGCATCTATCACTGAAAATAACTAGTTTTGCTGAGCATGGTGGCACACGCTTATATACCCAGAGTCTCCAGAGGCTGAGGCAGGAGGATCACAAGTTCAAAGCCAGCCTCAGCAACTTAGTAAGGCCCTAAGCAGCTTAGAGAGACTCTGTCTCAAAAGATAAAAAAAGGGCTGAGAATGTGGTTCAGTGGTTAAGCACCCCAGGTTCAATCCTTCGTACCCAAAATAAATACATACACACATACATAAATAAAACATAAATACCTACATACATACATACATACCTAAAAATTAACTAGTCATATAGGACTTAAAGACAACATTATCAGAAAACAAGAGAAGCAGACAGACATAAAATCACAAAGGATAGAGATAAGAGCAGACACGCTTTCAAGTAACTGTTGAATAGTTTCAAGAAAAGACAAGATTGAAAACCTAGCAGAGAACTGCAAATTATAAATCTGAATCATATGAAATTCAGAAAATTAGAGATAACAATAACTGCAATTAGTAACTTAACGGATGAGTTTAACTACAGAAGAAAGAGGTTCTGTGATCAGGAAAACAGACAGGTCAGAAATATCCAGAATGAAGCTAGAAAAAAACCAAAAAGGTAGAAAAAACAAGACAAGATAATATAATGAAAAGGTTTATCACATATATTGGGTCCTAGGAGAAGGGAGAACAGAACATAAGAACTAGATGAGAATTTTCTAAAATAAAGACTTCACAAGATTTAACCACCGTTAAGTACTTCAAGAGAAAGAAAAGTCTACACACAATAAAGAAAATGGTATCTTCAAGGTACTAAAAGAAACTGCCAACCTAGAAATCCATACTCAATGAAAAGACTCTTCAAAATGTAATAAAAAATAGATATATTATTCTACCCACAAACCCACACTGAAAGAAATACTAAAGGATATTTTCAGGTAGGAGAAAATATGCCAGAGGAGAACCTGGGAGAATAAAGAATATGAAAGTACCAAATATGCAGATAGATCCTCCTGAATGATTAGTTATTTAAAAAGTATAGGATTTTAGGTAAGTATAGAAGTAAAATGAATGATATTAGATATTAGGCAAGGAGTACATGAACTCCAAGTGTTCCAAAGTTCTTCTATTGACAAGGAAGAAATACAAATTAACAAATTTATATTAGACTTTGACAAGGCAAGGGTGTGTACTATAATTGTAGGGTAAGAAGAAGAGTAAGAGAACATGCACCTACCAAGCTAGGAGTGATGGGAAATTGGAGATGAGAGTGAGAGAGAAGAGAGAAGAGAGAAGAGAGAGAGAGAGGAGAAAGAGAGAGAGAGAGAGAGAGAGAGAGAGAGAGAGACATGAAAATTAAAATCAAGGGGCTGGGATTGTAGCTCAGTGGTAAAGCGCTTGCTTTGCATGCGTGAGGCACTGGGTTCGATCCTCATCACCACATAAAAATAAATAAATAAAAAATAAAGATATTGTGTTCATCTACAACTAAAAAAAATATTTAAAAAAAAAATTAAAATCAAATTAAAAATCATCCATAAAATGGTAGATTTAAACCCAAATATCAGCAGTAACACTAAATGTAATGGACTAATCGCTTCAATTAAAAAGTCAAAGACTGGCAGGCACAGCGGCACATGCTTGTAATCCTAGTGACTTGGACGGCTGAGGCAGGAGGAGGTTTCCAAGTTCAAAACCAGCCTCAGCAATTTAGCAAGATGTTGGCCCAAAATAAAAAATAACAAGGACTGGGGATATAGCTTGGTGGTTAGAGCACCCCTGGGTTCAATCCTCAATACTGGGAGGGAAAAAACCCAAAAAACATCAGACCTGACACAAATATATAACAAAAGGAGATGGCCTAGAAGATGAGGAAAAAGAAAACTCGTCAACTTCTCAGACTAACAAACACACAATTCTCTTTTTCAAATTCTCAGTTCTGGAAACTACTTCCAGAATAAGAGCTTTTTTTCCCTCAATGAACTGAAGCAAAGGCAGCAGAGTGCTAGAGGTCAGTCCCTTGATGGCCAAAAGACCAAGGCTGCCCCTCACTCCCTTAAAGCAGTCGGACAGGGAGATGGCATGCTGCCTCAATGAAGGCATGACAGGAAGTCTGAAATTATCTCCAATGTCTACATTAAAACAAAACAGAATTAAAGGAAACTAATGCCTTTTTAAAAAACCAATTTGAGGATAAGAGATCCAAACAAACATTTGTCTCATCCAGTTATTTCCAAGGAATACAAACAACACAAGTTTATTTAACTGAGAAGAAGCAGTAGCATAATTTCAGTAACTTACTTTACCCTCACGTCCTCTGCCTACTCTCAAGTAAGATGCTGAGGAACATAAAAATTATGAAAATTCAATCCTACTAACAGAAGAAGATATAGCACACTTCTGATGGCTAAACTGATAATCTTATATTTCTATTGCAAGCTAGAAAGAAAACCTACCTACCACAAGATATCACCTTAATGACAGTTATTATAATCTACTTTCAAATAAGGGTGCACCATTTACTCTTAATTTAACAGCATAATGAAAGGCATAGATGCAAAGCATGGTCAAGTGGAACCCTCATTTAATCTTCTATTTTTTTAGATCTTTAAATATGTGATCCCAAATGAGTAAATACAAAACCTCTTTTGAGAACTATCTTCATCTTAAGTAGTTCTTCAGAATTATTTTTCTGCATCAAAACCTGGGGACTGTGCTCCATAAATGCCATACCCTGAAACTCAACTAATCAAGATTTTTTAGAAATAAAATGGAGTTCTTCAGTGAATTAAAAAATGTGAGGGTGACTGTTAAATAGAAGCGTGAGTTATCTTAGTATACTAACTCAGAAACTGAGAATCTCAGGCTTATACGGATTGCAAAGTTATCTGATTTCCAATTTAACATCTTGGCCTTGTAAGCTATTCTTAAGGATGAAGAATATTCTATTTTTTAAAGACTACATCACCAGATGGTTCTAAATAGTTACAAATCACTTCTTTATATTGAGTTGAAAATTGCCTCTCTATAATTTGACTTATTAGTTCTAGTTTTATATCCTGTGTACATCAAAACAAATGAAACTGATTCTTCCAAATATACAGTCCTACAAATAGTTGAAGACAAGTTATCATGAACTCCAATGTTCTACTCTCCAATTCCACAATTTAATAATTTTAGGACATGGAACAGAATCTTTTTCCAATCCTAGCTACTATTCTCTAAATGACCCAAAATTTGTCTAACTAAACCATTCTTCACTAACTCAGAATTCAATGATTCAGTGATTCTCACAATTCAGTGATTCAGATGTGCCCTGAAAAGTCAGAAAAATTACTTCCTTAAAAGCAGCATCAGTCAAGCACAATGGTGCATACCTGTAATCCTAGGCTCAGGAAGGATGATGGCAAGTTTGAGGCCAACCTCGGCACCTTAACAAGACTTTGTCTCAAAATTTTAAAAAAGGCTGGGGATACAGCTCAGCGGTAGAGGTAGAGTGCCCCTAGGTTCAATCCCCAGGGGGAAAAAAACAAAAAGGGTGGAACAGATTTACAAAGCTGCTGACCAGGTACCATTCCTATTCTTGTGTTATACCTCATGTCCTATTTTTCTTATTATTCATGACTTTCAAGTTGTGACTGTGGGTATCTGAGACCATAAATATATTTAGTTCTGGCTCCTTCCTGTGAGTCTTTCTTTCTGAGTCATACCTGCTATCCTCCAAAGTCTGTGAATCCCGATACTAATAACTTGGCAATTCAGTTTAAGGTCCTCTTCATAAGGTCAGTTAGCTCAGGGCAATCACATTCTTCCCAGGTCTCTTAAGAAACACTCCAACCCTAGAAAAGGCCCTTCTTTCTGCTGTCAGGAGCCATGGTCCAGTAACACAAATCCAATAGAATTTCAGCCTTTTACCTCCCAGATCGTCCCCTCCCTGAAGTTCTACCTAGAGCAGGAAAAAATAATGAAAACACTACCTGCAGTCACAAATTCTCCTGGCCAAGATTTCATATTCTTAAAAGACCTCCCACACCTATATTCCCAGCTACTTAGGATGCTAAGGCAAGAGGATCATAAATTCAAGGCCAGCCTGGGAAACTTAGTGAGATCCTGTCTCAAAATAAAATAAAAAGGGCTGGGAATGTAGCTCATTGGTAGAGTGCTTGCCTGGAATGCATGGAGTGCTCTAGATTAACATCTTCAGCAGCACAATCAATCAATAAAATAAAAATAGCTTCTAAGGAGGAAGTGAAAGGGAGAGGCACAAAGTAGGTAGCTTCAGGGTACTGATAAGATTCTATTTCTTAAGCTTGGTGTTGGGCATCTGAGTATATAATTTAACAATGATCTCAAGATAAAACATTTTGCAAGAGATTTTTGGGGGGGTGGGTTTTTTTGTTTTGTTTTGTTGTCAAATACTTTCCTGGTTTTCAGTAGTTTTGTTTGCTCATTTGTTTTGCTTGGGCATTTCATTTATTACCCCATACAAATTCAGTAAAAGTGAAGATTATCAACTTTAGTAAATACATACCAAACTCACATTCTAGGAAAACAACTCAGTTAGTAACTGAAATAGTTTCTGCATTAACAAAACTGAGGAAAAATACTAAAAGTTTAGGCTATTTCAAGAAGTACAGTCATAAGATATATCCCAAACAAGAATACACACACACAAAACCCAAGTAAGACACTTTCAAAAAATTACTGCCATTCTTTCTGTAAACATATTCTTCCTTCAAAACACCTCATATATCCATCTACTCTCACCTACTCCTACCACTACCTTATGCCAGGTTGTCATCATTTCTTGCTAAGATTGAAGTATAAACCCCAATTAATCTTCCAGAAATGCACTCTGTCCCAAACTCTGCTCTGCCACTGAAGGCACAATGACTATTTAATAAAAAAGAAAAATCCCCAAAGATCAATCATGCCCTTTCATAAAAACCTCTAATGGCCATTCACGGCATAAAGGTGAGATTCCAGACTTTTCACCACAACCTCCAAAAGTGGCCTTCATCACACCAATTTTCCCCCAGAAAGACTGCAGGCTTTTGAAGATTATGGATATTTTAGATATTGCCAGATCTAAAGCCCTCCATCACCTAATGCATAAAAGCTACTTAATGAAATGGGGGAAAAAATATCTGGTAGACAATTGTTGAATAAATTTTTCCTCTCAATTTAAAAGAACCAATTGAAAAGAAGCTCCATATAATTCAAATGTAACTACTTAGGGATACTTCCTAGTCTTTTGTTTTGTTTTGTTTTGTTTTTGTACTGGAGATTGAACTCAGGGGCACTCAACCACTGAGCCACATCCCCAGCCCTATTCTGTGTTTTATTTAGAGACAGGGTCTCACTGAGTTGCTTAGCGCCTCGCCATTGCTGAGGCTGGCTTTGAACTCGCGATTCTCCTGTCTCAGCCTCCCAAAGTGCTGGGATTACAGGCTTGCACCACCATGCCCGGCTTCCTAGTATTTTTCATCAAAACATTCAATATATTTTTAAAAATTTAAGCCATTGCATTTTATCATATTGGAACACTAACATTTTATCTAGGTCCACTGCTATACTTTTTAGATATTTGTAGCATCTCAAAAATAACTACTAAATATAATAAATTCAGAAAAGTGCATAAAATACAGAGGTACACTTTAACAAGCTATTGTAAGGTATGTGCCCATGTAACCAACACCTTGCTCAAGAAAGACTACAGTCAGTATCCAAGAAGCACACAGATGCCCTTTTAGCTCTAAACTCCTCAATGGACTCCTTATGCTAACTTGTATGGTAATCATATCTTTGCTCTTGATAAGTTTTACTGCCCAGGTATGAATCCATGTCAGCATTTCTCAGCCTTCTTTTCATTTTTATCCCCCTCAGAAATCCTTTTATTTTTTTCCTAATTTCAACCCACCTAACCACTCTGAATTTTGACACCACAGAACTGTGTATCTGTTTGTTCTGTGGCCCTTTGGAGAGCCATGGATCATGTAAATAAATTTCTTTCATACCAAGGATCAATTTTCACCTCACTGGGGTGATGGTGCCTCCACTGAGAATGTCCAACATGATATTAGTTTTATCTATTTTTAAACTCTAACTAAATGGAATCGTATAAAACAGGTTTGAGACCTGGTTTCTCTTACTCAACACTGTATTTAAGATTCACCCATCTTGTTGCATAGGGCTGTGTTACTTCTTATGAATACCACAATTCTCCCATTAATTGAAATTTGGGTTATTTACTGTTTGGGCCTATTATAAACAATGCTGCTTTCAACATTCTTATGTCTCCTGGCATGCACGAGTATTCATTTCTTGTGAGTATATTCTTAGACAATTCCTGAACTAGAGGATACAAATATCTTCTACACCAAATAGTTTTCCAAAGCAGCTATACAAATATACACTCCCATTTGAAACATATGAAGTCCCATCACTATATTCTTACCTTAAAAGAGAAGTTAAGCAAAATATATTCTATGCCTTCTTTTTCTTTTAAGATCTGAAGATCACTGTGCAATGGACTATCAGGGTCAACTCTAAAAATAACAAAACAAGAGCCAATTCAAACATAAAATTAGAAAATTTTTCTTACTAAACTCAAATATGAACCAGTCCAAGAGCCAAAACATAGCTTCCAGGGTAAGTTTCACACAGAAATTCTAACACTACTCTAGAGCCCCAGGAAAAATAGGTCAATGTGGTCTCTAGTTCCTTGGGAATAAATGCCAAAAATAAACAGTAGTACTCTAAATATATTCTAATAAGACAATTCAAAGTTAACCATCATTATAATTAAAAATAGTCATATGTACATGATTTTCTCAAGAACTCAAGAACATTTTAACATGCCTTCCTAAAATTATATTATTAGCCAATGGGTTCAAGGAGAGAAATTTGTTATTGACAAAACCACAAAAAGTCATATCACTATAATAAAAATCTAAGTTTGTGTATAAGCTGTATATATAATAGTCATATAAATATACTCAAATCCCCAATTTCAAACATAAATGGATTAACCTAGTCTCATCAGGTTTTTTTTAAAGCCATCCTGAATGTGGCCCCATATTTATGTAATTTTTGTAGAATACACTTTTTTAAAACTTTTAAAAATACCTTTATTTTATTTATTTTTATGTGGTGCTGAGGACTGAACCCAGTGCCTTACACATGCTATTCAAGTGTTCTACCACTGAACCACAACCCCAGCCCTCATTAGGTATTGAATACACTTTTGTTTCTAAGTTGCCATTGTCACGAATTCTAAATTGCCACGAATTCTAAATTGCCACTGTCACAAAGTCCATGAAACACTATTTCACAGCTGGTACCTCTTTCTCAGATATTAAGCCTCAGTAACAGCTCATTTTAATAACCTAAGAACCATTTCCATAGAAATAACGTCTAAAGTTCTAAGTGAAAGACATATATGATAAAGGTATCAAATCAAAAGCATAAAAAACCCCACTTCATTGTGATAGTCTAACATTGCAAAGACTGGGTTAGCACCAAAAAGCCACTTACTTCTGCAGTTTAACATGCCAGTCATATAAACTGTCATTTATGAGTTCCACTGAATAAATCCCTGAAAAGATAAAAGGCATGCCAGTTATTCTTTATTTGATCACATAACTATACTAAATAGTCAAATTTTGCTATTAAAAAATCAAACATCTCAGCTATATTGTAAAATATTTGACCACTAGGACTAAGTGTCTTATGCCTTTAACAGATAATTAAAACTATAAATTAAGAGGACTCTTTAATGAATTCAGAAACTGCTTACCATTACCTATGAAAAAATAGATTATGCAAAATCATATGTATTTAAGACTTTTCTTCTATATATGTGAAGAAACATTTCTAAAAAAATGGAATCCTACATATATTGTTTTATGATCATTCTCCAACTTTCTGGGACATCTCTCCAAGTCAGTATACACAGATTTATTGTCAATCTTTTCAAAAATTGTAATAATTTATGGATAAACCATAATTCTACCAATTCTACCTACTATCTGATTATTCTTTTTTGCTAATATAAAAAATGCTAAAACAAATTAAGTTATTAATTAAACATTTGAAGATAAAACCAGTACCCAAACATTTAACTGTCTAGGTTTCTACAGCTAGAACTTTTAGATGTCTCATAAGAAAAACTATTAGGGGTACTCAAAGTTCTAATAACTCAGATTTGGCTTATCTTATACTCTATGAAGTGGGGGGAGTGGTTGAGTTTCCATGCAATTCTAATAATTTTCAAATGATCACCAAGGATTCTTGAATAGGTCATAATGCTATCTTTCCTACCAAATTCAGTTCTCTCCCTTAATAAATAATACACTAATAAGTAGTTTACTTCTAGTTAAACAGGTTCCACAATATTCAAATCTTACTGGATAAAAAAGAGCACTTAAGTCAAACTATGAAATGGCAAAAAAAGAGAAAAGGAAAAAAATCCATTTATTTTTAAAATAGTACCATAACTACCTCTATACTAAGAGTTTATTATGTTTTTTTTAAGAAAAAAATAAAAATCAACTTGGCAAAAGTTCTCTTTGCATAATGAAATATACAAACTTTAATCTTAAACACTTTATAAAGCAATATTATTCATGCTTCAAAAAGATAAAAGTCATGAGTTTCTTTATCAAGAAGGTGAAAACATTATGATGTTTCTATAAAGAACATTTTCTTTTGATCCAAAAACTTAACTCATCCTATCTTATCTCCTACATCTTCACTGTATCTCTAAAAGTTAATCAACGTTTCTATTTCTATCCAGTTATATGAAATGACATTAGCTGAAAACAGAAACAAGCAGAAGAACAGAGACAGTAGAGATCCAGGAGTCCTTACCTGTTTTATAACTCTGTGATCTGTATATGTCCCTGAGCTCTTTCATAAGTCTATCTGAAGCTTGCACTGACCCAGACACCGCACCCTGAAACATAAAACTTGCTGTTTACAGGGTCTATTGAGGCAAGTAATTAGATTTAAGGTATTTGATTCTAACATAAAAGTGTACAATGAGTTTATAAAAATGAATTAGCACTCAACACTTTAAGAAGTCAAAAAGAGCTCAACTAAATGAAGGGCTATAAATTTTCAAAAGAATATAAAACTGGAAGGATAAGTCTAGTTCATTTAGTGTTTCTTATAACCTGGTGGGTAGGACAGAGGCTAGCCAACATGTCCAGACTATCGTGGACTCTGCAATAGCGTAGATAGAATTTAGTACAAGTCTCTTCCAAATTCTAATTTAAAAAATACTAGAAAAGCTGGGCACACTGGTGCATGTCTATAATCCCAGCAACTTGAGAGGCTGAGGCAAGAGGACAAGTTGAAGGCCAGCCTCAGCAATTCAGGGAGACCCTGTCTCAAAATATAAAAAAACTAAAAAGGACTGGTGATATAGCTCAGAGGTAAAGCACCCCTGGGTTTAATCCCAATATCAAAAAATACATACATATACTAGAAGACTCTCACATGACACATTATTAACTAAAACAGAGTTTCACTAATAAGACCTGCAAGGAAGAATATTACAATGAAGGTCCAGCTTATACATTAAGAAACTGAACAACAACATGACTGCCTGCATACAATTGGTTTCAATTATTTTCAGTGCTGGGACTTCTTTAAAGATGAAAATGTGCCTAAGACTGAATGTGAATGGAACTATTCTTTTATTATGTGAAATTTCAATCACGTAAAATTTAAAATATTTTAAAGGTTACACTACATTTAAGGGGAAAAAATAGTACAAATATATTATTTCCTAACTAGGTGACCTTGAAATGATTTAAGTCCTGGTTTTCACATGTATAAAATATAAAGATTATTTATTTCCTACAGTGGCTATAAAAATGTAATAAGAAGGCATAAAAAATGTGAAGTACTTAGCATTGTTTATTATGTGAAAGTGTTCAATAATTTGTAATTGTTCTGACTATAATGCATATAAACTGGAGTCAACCAAAAGATATAGCACATATAATAATCATTAATTCAGTTACCACAAACATTTTAATAATCAAGGTATGTAGCTAGCTAAATTTCCTTGCTATATTTTTAAAAAGAGATGTGCCAAATAAAATTAACATATTAAATAAGATTGAAGAAGAAAGCATAATCTATTTATGAATCTTAGCACTTACTTGTGTAACAATGTATTATTCCCTGTGTTTGCCTAAGACAAAGGGACTGGTCCTCAGATTTCATGGAATTAAGAAATAACTCTTAATACAAGGCAGGTGATTATCAGTGATCAGAGAGCCAGACTATTATTTTGATGTTTCCTTCTCTGGGAATTATTTATATATGTTTATAAACACACATACACATTTATATATACACATACATATGTACACATTGTTATTTCTCCTAGTAGTCATCCAAAAGGTATGTATTATCTGTCCACATTTTAAAGTTAAGGAAACAGAAGTCACGCAGGCATGTTTGTCACTAAACAGTGTTCATTTCATACACCCATATGTTGCTTCAGATAAAAAAAGAGGTGTGAAGTGGTCAGGGTAAGATGGACAAAAGGTCAGGTTCGTGGAGGAAAAAGATTCTGAATAGTAAGAACTTTGTAGAAGAGACTGAATCTGATTATACAGATCCCAAACGAAGAAGAGTAAGCAAAGAAAACAGAATAAACAGGCTGGAAAAGGGGGCCCACAATGAGTTCATATGGTTCCAGGAGGTAAAGAGTGGATAAACAGGGTACAAAGTGGCTGGTCAACAAAACGTATGACTGAATCCATTATTAAAGCAGGGTTAATAAGAAGAGGCCAGCTAAGATTGGTATCTGAATGAATTGCCTGATATTATCTATAATTACTTAACCACAAAGGTCCAGGTTCTAGATATTTACACACACTTACATTTAAATGGTCTTGCCTTTGAGTCTTCCTAATTTTCTCTAATATTGCCAAATTTTCTTTTTCAATTCCTTCATCCTCTGACTTTTTCCCATTAATAGGCTCTTCTTCCTTCATCTCATAATGATCCAAGTCTTCTATATCCTACAAAAAAAGAAAAATAGCTTATTCAACTTGTTTTTCTTCAGTAGTTTCTTATACCTAAAACTAAGTTACTCTTGACTAGAATAAAAAGGGAACAGGAAAGAAAGGTTGCATCCATTCTATGGGGAGGAGGGGAAAAGGAATTGAATATTCAAACGGTTCCCTCATATAATATTCTATGTTTTGTTTAAAAGTCAGACTATGAGTAAAGCAGATCTAATAGTTTTACAAAATCATGACTCTTATCAAGTATGCCATCTTATAAATCAATTAAGAATTTTTTTTTATTAGACAGTTTTCTTTATGTTGCCCAGCTGGTCTCAAACTCTTGGACTCAAGCAATCCTCCTACCTCAGCCTCCTAAGTAGCTGGAACTACAGGTACATATCACCTACACAAAATGAACTTCTGAAACAGTTTAGCAGCAGACATCGAAAATGTTAACTATTCATACTTTGTTCCAGAAACTTGATTTAGACCAGTCTAAAATGTGAACACACACTTAGACATAACTATGCCTATTTCATCCTAATAACCACAAAAACAAACAAAATCTGTGTGTACACACACAGTGAAACCATTAATTATTTCTTCTGTATCAAAAAAACTTTGAAATGAAAAACACGAAATACAAAAAGGAAATCACAGAATCTCAATTATACCAAAAGTACTAAAAAAGAACTAGAAAGACATATTGAAATGTTAAAAACAGTTATTACCTCTGAATATTTATTGCTTTTCCAAGTTTTATATGGTAAGCTCTTATAACTTTTATTAGAAGAATTTGAATACCACCCCTAGAACAAAATCTTTACCACATCATTTTGCTCCCTTCTGTAAATATTTTTTAGTTGTAGGTGGACACAATACCTTTATTTATTTATTTTTATGTGGTGCTGAAGATTAAACTCATTGCTTCATACATGCAAGGCAAGCACTCTTACCACTGAGCCACAACCCCAGCCCTTCATTTTGCTCCCTTTTTTCCTGTATCATCTGCTCTTACACATATACAAATCTATGCAGAATTTTTTAAATCCTAACTTTCAAGTATCTAGCTTCTCTCTACTTCAACTGCCAAATTCTAAAATAGAGTATACTTATGATCTTCATTTTTCCAAGCAGACTAATTCATTGTGATTTCTGGACCAGGTTAATGACTACTTTGTATCCAGACTCTGTGGGTCTCTTTCTTAGTATCTTCAGGCCTTACTACATTCTGTTCTTATTCAAACCTAGCCCATGACTCCATTTCATGAATCTCTCTTATGATGAGCACTTTTCAACCATAATCTTCCTTCCTATCTTTGTTTCCATCAGAGTTCTCATAAATGCCCCTTAGTATCTCTCTTCTTCCTACCCCTTTACCCTTAGTCACATTCTCGTCCATAAAACTCCACTTAAATTCTCATCAGCACATCCCAAATAGAATTAATCCTTATCTTTCTAAAACAATACTCTTGTCATACTATTCCCTGCTTATGACATTCCTATAAACATACCAAATATAAATGTCTATCACTAATTCAAAACATTTAACCCTCTGCCTTTCCTAACCAATCTTGCTTTCCATGACTCCAACAAATCAACTTTCCTCTCCCAAAAGTATAGCACCCATACACCCGTGTCCAAGGCTGTTCTGCGCCTTTGTCACCTCCACAGTAATTTAGTAGCCTGGAATATCTTCTTTTTACCTATCCTAATCTGACATCTCCAAAGTCCAGACTCCTACCTTTCTTGATTTCCCTAAGCATTAGTGTCCATTGTTTTACCTTGTGAGGAAAAAAAGGAAAAATGCATGAGCTCTGAGTACAACGTCTACTTCACTACCAGACCCAGGGAAAAGGATTAACCCATCAAGTCCCAACTTTTAAATTCTGTGAATATTTAGGTACACTAAAATAAATCTTGAGCTTATGTACATTATCATATTATTATTATATAATTATATACTTATTATTATGTAACATATTATGTAATTATACACTATCAATCTTTTTACAAGTATTCTACATCTGAGATGATGGGACAAAATGGGTTAATGTTTTCATGAAGTTTATTCCACCTAAGATAAACTGCAAGAAAACATTAAACAGTCTACTGCTGTCCAACAGGACAATTTTGAGAATTATTTTACTCCCAGAACCCTACAACTACTTGTTTGGCTTTGAGGCATTCTGAAAATGTATTTTAGATTAAAATTTTTCAAATAAAGAAAGTAAAGTAAAAGCCTGAATTAATAACATCCAAGACAAAAAAAAAGTTTTAAAATCAAGACTATAGAATCCATATATTTTTTATCTGGTCTATTCAGAGACAGAGAACTTCCTTCCAAAGTTGTAATTTAAATGCAAAGTTTCAGAGCCTAAAAGCCTCTAAAATTATGTCAGTAACTAACAACTATTTAGTTTGTCTTTGGAATCTGCTCCACTGAATTTGCTAGGGTTTAAATATGTTCCCTCCAAAAGTGACCACCAATGTGATGATACTAAGAGGTAGAGACTTAAAGAGGTAACTAGACCTCAAGGGGTCCTTCCTCACTAAGAGAATTAAGGCCCTTTTAAAAGTGGCTTCACAGCATTGGCTCATTTGCTCTCATGTCCTTCTGCCTTCTACCATGTGAGGACACAACAAACTGACCCTCAACCGACACTAAATGCTAGCACCTTGATCTTGGACTTCCTAGCTTTGGAGCTGTGAGAAAATCAAATTCTTTTCTTGACATAGATTACCCAGTCTCTAGTATTCTAGTACAGTAGCACAAAACAGACTAAAATAAAGTTCTTAGATGGTTTTTCAACATGAGACTATATCATTTTTTCCTAGTTAGTCCCTGAAATGTTCTCAAAAAAAATTTTTTTTTTCAAATGTAAAACTTCCTCAGAAAACTTGTAATGGAACCACCATTTGACTCACTATCCCACTCCTCAGTTTATACCCAAAAGACTTAAAATCAGTATGCTGCAGTGACACAGCCACATCATTGTTTATGGCAACTCAATTCACAATAGCTAAACTATGCAACGAATCTAGATGCCCTTCAACTGATGAATGGATAAAGAAAATGTGTATACACAATGGAATATTACTCAGCCATAAAGAAGAATGAAATTATGACATTTGTAGGTAAATGGATGAAGCTGGAGAATATCATGCTGAGCAAAATAAGCCAATCACCAAAAACCAATAGCCAAATGTTTTCTCTGATATGCAGATGCTAATTCACATTGGGGGAAGTGGCTAGGGAAAAAAAGAAGTACTGTGGATTAGGCAGAGGGGTGTGAAGGAGGGGAGGGGTACAGGGGCAGGAAGGATTATAAT
Organism: Geosciurus inauris; assembly: GCA_004024805.1. Classification (NCBI taxonomy): domain Eukaryota; kingdom Metazoa; phylum Chordata; class Mammalia; order Rodentia; family Sciuridae; genus Geosciurus; species Geosciurus inauris. The sequence goes on along the minus strand of PVHX01003061.1, from coordinate 96,121 downwards.
GAATCCAACATTATTACCCTATGTACATATATGACTACATGACTGGTGTGATTTTACATCATGTACAACCAGAAGAATGAGAAGTTATACTCCACTTATGTATGATGTGTTAAAATGCATTCTACTGTCATGTATAACTAATGAGAACAAATTTTAAAATTAACAAACTTCTTAAACTCAGTAATTCTCACTAAAAATAACCAAATGAATTAATTAAATAATTGGTTACTATTAAATGTAAATAGTTTTAGTGCAAATGTTAAAGAATTCTTATTTTCTGGGAAATCAAATTCAAGGAAGTCAGAATAATTTGCTCAAAGCCCTATCATTAATTAGAGGTAGGGGCTGGGATTATGGCGCAGTGGTAGCGTGCTCGCCTAGCACGCATAAGGCACTGGGTTCGATCCTCAGCACCACATAAAAATAAAATAAAGATATTCTGTCACCTACAACTAAAAAATAAACATCTAAAAAAAAAATCAGAGGTAAAGCCAGAGTTTAGAAATTACATTCCATTCCAAATATAATGTGCTTTTCATTATTCCACTTTCACACTAGTTTAAAAAATATTAGAGAATAACTGAAATGTTCAAAAACGAAGATATTTATGAAATCACTTTCTTACATAAAATACCTACTTCGGCCATCTCTTCCTCCTCCTCCTCTTCTGAAGTCACTTCTTCTGTTGTTCCATTCTGAAATAAAGAAATAATTTGCCAGTTCTACACAGAACAAATAAATACATGCTGAGTATATTAGAACACTGGTACCACAGCTTTAAGGACAAACTATCAATTACTCGTCATTGCAGTTCCACTAACAGAGGGTTTACTAAAATTTAAACATTTATTTTTAAATCCAGTTTTGATTTGACAAATACACTTGTTGGCCTTTTAAAAACAATTTTAAACAATTTAACAAATGCCTTAGGAATAAACAACAGCAATAAGTCAAATACAAAACAAAACTGAAAAATTTTAAACATAAGCTAATTTAAAATAAAACATCTTATTTACATGGTTATGTGTATAAGATCAATGCCTTTTTAAAAAAATAAACATTCCAAACTATTGATTCCTTAAATATCTTCTTCTTTAATTTAAAAAGCCTGAATCTTCATGTAAATTCAACTGCTTTACATTTAAAAAGACTAGATGTGTTATAAAGGAATAGATACTTCATAAAACTATAAAATAATCACCACTTCACTAAAGAGCCAATTTTTTTCCTATAAATATGTTGTTGTTCTTTTCTTTAAAATATTTTTAGTTGTAGATGGACACAATACCTTTATTTATTTGTTTTTATGTGGTGCTAAAGATTGAACCCAGTGCCTCACATGTGCCAGGCAAGTGCTCTACCACTGAGACACAACCCCAGCCCAAAACATGTTCTTAACTACAGAATACCTAAGACACAATTTACTGTTCATACTCAAATTAATCTGAGTGGCTTATTTTAAATATTTTTTTTAGTTGTCAATGGACTTTTATTTATTTATTTATATGTGGTGCTGAGAATCAAATCCAGGGCCTCACCCATGCTAGGTAAGTGGTCTACCACTGAGCCACAACCCCAGCCCCAATCTGAGTGTTTCTTAAGAAGGGCCTTCATATACAGTTTTGGCAAAGTTTTTCAAAAGGACAAATTTCCTAGGCCACAGCACAGGTGTAGACATGCATCTTTAACCATGAAGGTGGGCTTAGTTAGTACTAGAGTCTAAGAGATCAAGAAACTAAGATCTAGAGACCAAATAAAACCAACAAAGATCTCAGCAGTATCTAAACATCTGTTCTTGGCTACTGATAGTGTAATTCTTAAAGTCATTATCTCAGAAGATATAACTCTGCTGGAAAATTTTTTTTAATATTTATTTATTTTTTTAGTTGTAGGTGGACAGAATATCTTTATTTTATTTTTATGTGGTGTTGAGGATTGAACCCAGTGCCTCATGTGTGCTAGGAGAGCATGCTACCACTGCGCCACAATCCCAGCCCCTCTGCTGAAAAATTTCATGTGGGCACACACACATAATAAGCTTATATTTGTATTAAATCTGCATCTCTTTAAACATTTATTATTCATCTCTTAGAACCTGAATGAAAAAGGGAAGCAAGCAGCAGCTCCCAAAACACTGTAATTGTGTAATTGTAACACCCTTTCTTCATTTCCCTAAATTATGTATTCCAAACCATACTATTTTTGATATATAAAGAACATAGCTAGCCTAAGAGTCCTACATACAAATTTAAATGCATTAGTGACTAGGAAGCATTTTTAAAATGCTAATTTCAGAGCTTGCCCCCAGAGAATCTATTTTCAAAAAGTTCTTAGTTCACATGTAGCCTCATCTGTAATCATCACTTAGTCCCTGAGCAATGTCCCTCCCCAGCCAAGGACAAGTAATTTAACCAAAACACAAAGCTAGTTAGGGTTTGAACCTGAAGATGAATTTTATTTCAAGATGTGGCCTGATCTTCTTTTCAAAACCCCTCTGAAATGACAGAAGAATTTTATAAGAAAAAGTTCATTGCTACACTAAGAAAACAAATGAGTGAAACGATATTAGTGAACCAAAACTACAAGAACACATTAGAAAACAAAGCAGATGGAATCAGACTGCTAGTTTAAGAAAGTCACACTCAATCCAGATAAAGGAATTAAAATAAAAAGTTAACAGGAACTTTTCAGATGAACCACACATTCTTTGTTGTGTGGTACGGATGTACCCAAGTACAGTTGGTAAGGATGGTTCTTCTATAGGAAGCCTACTTTGATGGCCTCTTACTGTATGTGTCAGACCCAGCAAGAGTGGACGAAATGCTAATACACGATGCAGCCGCAAAATCTCTTAACAGATTATCTCTTTCTTTTATTTGGGAGTTAGAAATCCCACCTGCCAGTACCTCCCTATCCTCATGCCACAGGAAGAGCAAAAGTCTGCAAACCGGGAACAGGAGACCACAGCAGAGAATGAAAATTCTGCAGACACTCATATCAACAACCGATACTCGCCAATGGTATACCTCATCTATAAATGCGCAGAAAACCAAGTATCACCAGATAGCTGAAGACAGTGACAACCTGAAAGGTCCCTTGTCAAACAAGGCAAACAAGTGACCTGAAGCATTACTAGTGAAGGAAATAAAACAATTTAAAAAATCTAACAGGAATCTTTAGCAGTAACTGAGAAGCTACTGCATTTACTAAATAAAACAGATTACCATGCAAAAGACAAGACAGTTCTGGGAAATAAAACACAAGATTTTAAGGAGAGGAGAGAAGTATTAAAAGGGCCAGAGAGAACAATGGATTTGACTAAATAAGTACTTATGATTAAAAAAGACCAAACTGTGGGGGCTGGGGATGTAGATCAGTGATAGAGCACTTGCCTAGCATGCGATTTAGCCCTGGGTTTGATTCCCAGCACTGCAAAAACAAAACAAAAAATGAAGAAGACCAAATTGTGACATTCACTTAGAATATGGAGAAAAAAAATAAGGGGAAGAAAACAGAAATAAGGGACACAGAGGATAAGATTATAGAGATCTAATATTTTTCCAAAAAATGCAGGAAAAGAAAGAAAAAGAAATAAAAGAGATAATTGTTGCTGAGCTAAAGAAAAAGTATGGAATATTAAGAGCTCTGAATGCCCCAAAGAAAAACCGAAAAATAGAAGTCCAGACTTCACAGTTAAAGAGAAAACCAAACTAACTTCAAGAAAGAAAAAAAAAAAAAAGGGCAGAAAGAAGACTCAGACAAGCATCAGACTTTTCATAAATACCAACAATTAAAGTGTAAAGAACTGGGAAGAGGGCATGATGGAACACGCCTATAATCCCAGCAGCCTGGCAAGAGGATCGAGAGTTCAAAGCCAGCCTAAGCAACTTAGTGAGGCCCTAAGCAAGTCATTGAGATCCCGTCTCTAAGTAAAATTTTTAAAAGGGTGGGGATGTTGCTCAGGGGTTAACCACCCTGGGGCTCAATCCCTGGGTACGAAAGGAAAAAAAAAAAAAAAAAAATTATATATATATACACACCCAGGGGGTAATGTGTTAGGGAGTATAATACAAGAAAAGGCAACAAAACACAACAATAATACTAATGGCTAAAATGATAATATAGCTAAAAGTCACAGGCCCATATTCTCTAACTACAATGACAAACTAAAAGTAGCCCAAAAATCACCTGAAAATGTTTATTTTTTTTAAAATATCTTTATTTAATTTATTTATTTTTTTATGTGGTGCTGAGGATCGAACCCAGTGCCTCATGCATGCAAGGCAAGCGCTCTGCCACTGAGCCACAACCCCAGCCCCGAAAATGTTTATTTTTAAAGCTCTTTCTCTAGATAACTCAGGCTCAAGAAGAAACTGATCCTCATATCTTAGTAAACTAAGATAAATACTTGTACAAGGATACCAAGAAATGCAGACAAGATTCATAGCAGCACTCTTCCTGACAGCAAAAACTAGAAATAACCCTTCAAATGTCTATGAAGAGTCACATAGAAAAATGTTATAATATATTCAATGGAATAAATACAGCAATAAAAAAAATTGTAGGGCTGGAGTTGTGGCTCAGTGGTAGAGCGCTTGCCACGCATGTGTGAAGCACTGGGTTCGATCCTCAGCACCACATAAAATAAATAAATAAAGGTATTTGGGTCCATCTACAACTCAAAAAAAAATTTTTAAAAAAAGAATTGTAGCCATACACAATATGAATGAATTTCACACACAATGCTGAGCAAAAAGCATCACTATACTGTACAATGATGCATATGTGAGTGATGAAACTAAAGATAAGGAAAGAATTGCTAACTGGAAAACGATGATCTGGCAGGAGGCTGAAGAAGGTTCTAACAATGTTGTTTCTTCTCCTGGGCAGTAGCTAAGTATTAGTGTCAACCATGTGTTACATTTTACATATTTCCAATACATGTTATATTTCACAAAACTTTTGGTAGTAAGAGTAATGTGTACAAAGATGGAAATACAAACTATTCAGAAACACACTAAAATTTTGAACTTGTATAATGAAGTAAAACAGCGCTCAGAAGTTATACTCTTACACATTTGTTTAAAGAGCAAATAGCCAACAGCATCCCTCTGCCACCACCAGCTGTGACAGCCAAAAATGTCTCCAGATATTTTCAGTTGTTTTATTGGAAGCCAATTTGCCTCTAGTTGAAAATTACTGGTTTGAACTTTTCTAGATCATAGAAAAAAAAAGATGTAAAGTTTCCCAAGTCATAACCCTGACACAAAAATGAAACAAGAGCCTGAAAGGAAACAAAGAACTTTATTACAAGCTTACTTAGAGTAGAAGTAAAAATTCCAAAATAAAAGTATTAACATATCCATTCCAACAATGTTTATCATGGGAATGCAAGGATGATTCAAAATAGGACATTTTGTCATGTAATTCACAAATTACATTAATGCCTACATACAACTCTATATGCAATCATGAAAAACAAGGTAGACCTACATGTATTATGTCCATGACATACCATTAAGGGAAAAACACAAGTTGCTGATATCAGAGAGAAGGAAGCTGAACACAGAACATGTTTATCTCCCATATTCTCTCTTTCCTGAGGCTTCACTAAAATTACAGTGAAGACTAGACACTATATAAACACAAAATTTAAAAAAAAAAAAAAAAAAAAAGTAAGAGTCTGAGCATGGTGGCACACACCTATAATCCCAGAGAGTGGGAGTTTGAGGCAGAAGGATTGCAAGTTCAAGACCAGCCTCAGCAACTTGGCAAGACCCTAAATAACTTAGTGATACCCTGAGGATGCACCCCTGAGTCCAATTCCCGGGACCAAAAAGGGGGTGGGGGGGTGAGTCTACAAAAAGAGAATTCAACTACATTCCAGAAGATTACAATAAACAGAAGAAGAGTAATTAATATAACAAAGTCAAGTAAAGGCACAGGTTGAGGGAATAATGAGAAGGCTCCTTCCATAGCACCCTGGAGAGGTTCAAGACTCTGAGATACTAAGTACACTTGACAGCAGGAGTGACAGGTAGAACTAAAAACCAAAAGTCTGTCCAGCCCTGAAACATGCTGTTCTCCCCATCTCCTTAAGCAGAACCCAGGCAGAATCTACTTCAAGCAAAAGATCAAAGATTTCATTATCAGAAAAAGTGAATAGTTCCAGCCATCATTTATTCCTATACCAGGAAAGAGGAAAGTGGAAGAGAGCAGTTCCAAGTTAGCATAAATTCCCCCTAAAAGATATCAGTTGCCAAGTCTTGGACACAAAGAACTCCAAACTAGTCATTCAATACCTCTTTATGAATGAGCAAAAAAAGAAGGATACATTAAAAAGACAACATGAATGAGCAACATAGAATACAAAGATATGTGAGCAAAGATTTTAAAAAGAAAAAACAAGATATACTAAAATAAATATTTATTAAAGAGTTAGGGAGAACACATAAGAGTATCAAAATAACTTCTTAAAAGACAATTATGAATATATCACATTTATAAGACCAAAAGAGAATGCCAGGAATAAGGAATGATCAGAAGAAAACGTTCTTAGAGCATATGGTTCCACATTTGGAGACAGCCACAAATGAGCCACACTTCCCAGCATTCACAGTCACCTATGATCCCATCCCACAGTGAATCTAGGTTGGCCCTGTGACTTGCTTTAACTTACAGAATGCAGCTGAACTAACTTTTCTAGGTCTAATAAGCCTTATGAACACCTGGCAGTTTCTATTTTCATGCTCTTAGAAGCCAAAACTACTTTGAGTACTGACTAGCCTCCTGAAGAAAGAGAAGTCTCATAAAGAAGCCCTAGAGGATGAGATATCCAGTAGGCAGAAAAGCCTTGTGAAGAAACACCAAGATGCCAGACATGTGAGCAGTGAAGAAACCATCTTGGACATTCCAGTGCAGTCAAGCGTCCAGATCACACCAGTTCCAGTCGCCAGGTGAATACACAGTGAGGGCCCACAAATGAGGCCAGCAGAAAACCATGTAGCTCAGCCTATTTAATCCATCCAACAGTTAGGAATGGAAGAAATTGTTGTTTTATGCCATTATGTTTTGAGGTTATTGGGTGAGCAGCAAGAAATAATAATAAACTTAAAATTATGACTGTCCAAGTAAAATTTCCAAAAGTTGAAAGAAATTATTCCAGAATTTAAAATTAAAAGAGCACAGAGATAACACAAGAGATAATGAAGACTCAAACCAAGAGGTTTAAAAATCCAATTATTAGGCATTCCAAAATAAACTGAAAAAGAGAAAGTTAATGCAAAAAATACATGTAAGAAAGATTGAAGATTCCAAATTTGAAAAGACCTATACCTTCTGAGAACCCAGAACAATGAATGACAAAGATCCACAACTAAGTATACTGTTGTGGTATTTCAGAACACCAAGGAAAGCACAAACTCTTAAAAACTTCTAGACAGAGTGTCATGAGTAAAACTTAGAATGACATCAGGCTTCAACATCACTATTGGCTAGAAGACAATAGCACGGTCTTTGAAAATCTTAGGTAATTAAACTCAGTTAAAAATTCAATCAGGACTAGGGTTGTGGCTCAGTGGCAGAGCGCTTGCCTCGCACACATGGGGCACTGGATAAGATCCTCAGCACCACATAAAGATAAACAAAATAAAGATATTGTGTCCATCTATAACTAAACTTTTTTTAAAAAATTCAACCAAACTATCAAGTGAAAGGGTAAAATATAACGCAGTTACAATTTATTAGGGAATAAGTGTCCCAGGCAATGTTCTAAATGATTGATATGTACCAACTTATTTAATGCTCATGGTTCCCTGGAAAAAAATAGGTACTAGTGCTATTATTCCCATTTTGCAAATGAAAATAATGCAGAGTGATTAAATGATCAGCCCAAGAAATAAGCTAATATGCAGCAGAACCCAGATTCAAACTCACTATGGTTTGGCTCCAAAACCCAAATTTGGGGTCATATTTTTTCAGAAGCTAGAACTCAGGAAAAGACCACTATTTCTTGCTTTCTCAGGCTTTTACTTGAGGTTGTACTCAGGCAAAATGAGAAAAAGTTGAAAGAGACAACATGAGATGCAGAAAATGATGGATCTACCTTAGGAAAGCAGGCAAGAAACACCATAAGATGACAACTGTAAAGCCAGCCCAGAGGACAACCTGCCAAGATCATTAAACTCAAAGGAACAGAAGAGAGAGGGATCACAAAAAGGAGTTAAAAACAATCTTTTCTTTTTTCTTTTTGGCAGTACTAGGGACTGAACCCAGGGGTGCTCTACCAATGGGCTATATCTCAAGCCCCTCTCCCCACTTTTGAGACAGGGTCTCACTAATTGCAATCCTCCTCCCTCAAGACTCAGAACTTGCAATCCTACTGCCTCAGCCTCCTGAGTAGCTGGGATACAAGCAAGCATCACTGCACCCAGCTTGAACATAACTACTTTGACTAAAATTTATAATACAGATGTTGCAAAACAAAAGGCTGTACAAGAAAAAAAATATCGTAATAGAAAACTTGGCTCGGGCTGGGGTGGTGGCTCAGTGGTAGAGCGCTTGCCTAGCATGCGTGAGTCACTGGGTTCGATCCTCAGCACCACATATAAATAAGTAAAAAATAAAGGTCCATCAACAACGGAAAAAAAATTAAAAAAAAAAGAAAACTTGGCTCTAAACTACAAAGTCCTAATGATAAACTAGTGATTATTCATACTATTAAATATAATGTGTTAGGAGATTGGGGCGGGGGGTAATGGTTTAAGAGTTAAATCTTCATTTATTATAGTAAAAGTCAGTAACCAATGCCTACATAGGTAATTCTGTTCCAAAATAAACTGGAAAAGAGAATGTTTACTTAGGGGTAGTGTTGAACTGGTATATCTTTTTTTTCTTTTTTCTTTTTTTATACTGAGGATTGAACCCAGAGGCTCTTTAGCACCTCAAAAACTTACAGACAGAGTGTCATGAGTAAAACTTAGAATGACATCAGGCTTATACCCTCAGCCCTTCTTATTTGTTATTTTCACATACAGTCTTGCTCATTTGCTGAGGCTGGCCTTGAATCTGTAATCCTCCTGTCTCAGCCTCCCAAGTTGCTGTGATTATAAGTATGCATTACCACATATAGCTGAGCTACCAGAAATTCCTATTGCTTAGAGAAAAAAACATTTGGGTTAGGCCTTAAGAAATACAGATAGATAAAAAATTAAAGGGGGCGGGTATGTATCTCAGTGGTAGAGCACTCCTGGGTTCAAGACCCAGTACCACAAAAAAAGAAAGCACAGATGGACCTGAGATGGCATACTAGTGAAGGTATTAAAATAAGCAAAAGCAAATACTCAAAGAAACATGTATAGAAATCAGAAATATTAACAACAAAACAGTAGGGTAAGAGGGCTAGCTGTTTGCCTATCATAGTTAAATTCAAGCAGCTCCAAGGAATGTGAAGTGTATTTTTAGTACCTTTAAAAAAAAAGGCAATTTAATAGGAACATAAAAACTAACTTCTAAGTAAGTTGTTCAATAATAAAAAGAAAAACCACCCTAGTTTTACTTTTGATTGAGACAATTTATTTCAGCTCTTGAACACTAGAGAATTTTTACTTTACCTGACCCGTGGGTAGTGGTTGATCTAGCATCTCAACATCCAGGTGCTTAGGAAGGTTATATAATCTGCAGAGTTCACATATCAACCACTTCAATTGCTGACGAAGCTACAAAACACATTTCAGTAAATAAGCATTGTGTTAAAGAGCCCTTAGAAGACATGATAATGCTATAACTACTGTAATCAATCCAGAAGGAAATACAAAAGGTTGTTACTGCCCAGCTGCAGCCTATGGACAGAATATAGTCTTTAAAATATTTTTAAGGGCTGCTAGTGTAAAAAGGTTACCATAAAAACAAAAACACACAAAAAAAGTAGCTATGGCTTGGGTACAATAACTGATCCTTGGTAGAATGACATCTACAAAAAGGCAGAGGAAGGGAGTTCTAGACCTTGCCCATTTTCTAACTGCTAACTTTTCTCAGAAATTTACAACTTCACACAAGAGAACATTAATGCATTAATAAGGCCACAAAAAATAAGGGCAATGTTTATCTATGAATTATAAAATTATATATACCACAGTCATATTCGTTTAAAAGTACAGAAGCAAATGTGATCTAGTAGACAGAACCTTGGAATATAGATGACCTTGGATATGGCATCTAACTCCCTGGGTTTGAATCTCTCATGCATATAACAAAGCAATCAAAATGTTCTCAGAATTGTAAAGATTAAATGAAACTTTCTGTGAAAACACTTGATGTTTGGTAGGCTCTTACGTGCTTGTCAGAGAGGAAAAATTCACTAGGAAAACTGCCAAGAATACCTCCTTAAATTTCCATTTTTAAATCCAGATTATTTGGTAAGCACATTTACTTTAATCAAGTAAGCAAGTTAAATTATGTGCACAAACATGTTTTTCATTGTTTTAAATTTTTTTCAATATTTAAGTTTAACAACTGCAACTGAAGAATGGTCAATACCTGGTAAACTCAAATGAGAGCTAAAAAAAAAAAAAAGGACAACTTACTTCACTTGGTCAGGACTAGTTCCCTGGGTATGTCTGACCAAGAAAAGATGAAGAGGAAAAAACAGGTTTATGAAAGACTAAAAAAGAAGACCCAGGATTAGAACGGGTTAAATCAAACAAAGAACAAGTCTTTCCACAGTGGACAGAGAAGCAAGTGGAAATGAGGAAGGCTGAACACTAAATTAGGATCAAACAAAAATCCTCATGCTTAAAAGGAAGCAAAAGCCCCACTATGGATATGTTATCTATCCAATAAGCTTTATTTTACTTAGTACACAATAAAGATGAGGCAAGGTGATCAGGACACAGCCCTGGACACTCAGACCCCCAGCACAGGAGGAGCCACAGGAGCACTGTAGGAGAGGCAACCGGATGGTGGAGTCTGACCAAGCAATAAGAAAAACAGGGTAGTACTTCTTTCAGGAATTTCTCTATCCCACTCCGCATCCCAACCCCTGAAGCCCCACAAAAATGTCTGAGGAATAGGGGAAGAAACTAAGATCATAGGAAAGATTTTAAGAAATTCAGAAGCCTGACTGACAGGTCTTCGAAAATTATTTTGGGGGTTTAGGGAACAGAGGTATTAAAAAAAGCTCTAAGATATTCCCAGGTTCGGGTATAGGTGTCCAGTTTCATTATTTCAAATTAAGAAAAAACATGACAGGGTGGTAGAGTACTAGGCAACAGATAAGTATAAACTGAGATGTAATCATTTTAAACACTCAAGGCACAACGGAGATTCCCTGGACATACATGATATGTAATGTACAGATTTAAAACTCTGGAGATAATTTTTAGTTAGAGATACAGATTCAGAAATCCCTAGACTATAGGTCATGACTTAAATAATGAGAGTAGAAGAGATTACTTAGAGAAAGCAAAGAATGAAAAGAGAAGAGACATACCAAGGAAGAACAGCTCAGAGACTATCAAAGGGAGGAAATAAGAGTTTAAACAGGAGACAGTGATCTGTTGGAAGTCCCCATTAGATTTTCAATTCTCAGAGGACAGACACAGGCTTTGTCTTTTTATAATCACCACTTATCACAAAGTCTTGCATAGAAGCCAATCAATATTTTTAAAAAATATTTTTCTATGTTCAATTAACAGCTTCCTATATTCATCCAGGAAAATCATATGGATAAACCAGCATATAGATTTTTTACAACGCTGTATATAAACGGGAATGGATACATATCTGTTCCTTGCATTTTCACTTAATGTATCTTGGAACTTTCATATGCTCTTACAGAAAGACTTGGCTGCATTCTTTTTTGACTACAACAGAATATTTTATTATACACCTATACACAAAATTTCTTATTTAAAGAACTATTGGTGACACTAAGTAATAAATGTGTGTTGAATGAAGGAATATTTCAATAAGGGAATAATCAACAATATCAAAATGCTACAAAGGGGGCAATTTTGAGGCTAAAAATGGAACCATAAGATTAGACAACTAGAAGATAAATTTTAGTGAAACAATGAAAGCAGAATCCAGATTTGAGTTCAGTGAATTCAAAGTGAAAAAATACAGCTTATTCTCTCTAGAAACTACACAGAAGCTATAAAATAGAGTGAAAGGCAAATTTTTTCCTTCATGTAAATGTTTGATTTTTAAAATGAAATTCAGCCCAATTTTATATCCCACTTCATTTAACTGCATGAACATTTTTGATGGAACATTTTAGACACTGAAAAATAACTGCAGTCATTCCTGCTATTATAGAAGTGGTATCCTCGTTCTTCAGGGGCAACCTCCTAAAAGGAGGTGGCAGTAACAGGGTTATATATATATATCACTCTTTCCCATTGCCCCTTGTGCCAGTGATGTGAAGATGTGTCTATCTTTTAATTTTTATTTCTTACCTTTCATGGTTTTCCATAACAACCTTAATTCTTAAATATTTTCAAATGATGTCCTTCTGTCTTAAGAACAGTTGTGTTTAAACCATCTATAACTTATTTTGGCAAAGATCTAAGTTAAAGACACTAACATTCCCAAATGGTCAGTTCTCTCAAAACTATCTATTCTTATTGATTTAAAACACCACCTTAACCTTAAATTCTCATCTGCATGACTATTTCTAAGCTTATTCTGATTCATCCAGTGCCAGTACACAATATTTTATTTTATTTAATATCTGAATGGGCAGGTTATCTTATTAGCTTTTTAAGTTTTTATTTTTTATTATTTGCTCTTCATAACAAACTTTAGAGTCATTCTGTGAAGTTCCAAAAATAAATTTGTTGGGATTTTTACTGTTGTTGCATTAAATTTATAAGTTAATATGAAGATATGAGGGTAACCGTCATATTTATAACATGGGAGCCTGCCCATCTAGGAATTAGTGCTCAAGTCTATTTCACTCAGCAAACTTTTGGAATTTTATTGATATAAGCCCTGTACATCTAAGTTTATTCCTAGGTGTTTTAATTTTTGTTGTAATTATCAAATAGTATTATATTTGCTATCTCATAACTGAAATTTGGGGATGCTATTTTTATAAAATGGATTTTAATCAATCATTTAAAATAAATTTTTTTCCAGTTGATTCCTTTAGATATTTTTTGGTAAACAATCATATCATCTGCAAACAATGATGGGTACTTTTCTATAGGGACTTTATTGCATCATGGGAAAACACAATAATAATGTCTAAAAAAAATCTAAAGAACATAACCTCAATTATTTAAACATATGTATAAGGGTATATGCATTTTACTAGCAAAGAAAAAAATTGGTAGAAAATAATCATCATATCATTAGTGGTTATATTAGGTAAAGAAATTAAGGGAAATTTTAATCTTTGTTTTTGCTTGACTGTATTTTACTAGTTTTCTCACAATGGAAACTTAGGAATTTATAATCAAAGAATAAAAATGTTTTTAAATTTTTATAAAATGAAAACACATTTCTTCACACAGTAGTCCTCCCTTGTCCTCAGTTTTGCTTTCCACAGTTCAAGGGACTTAGATCAAAACAGTCTGAGAATGCTTAGTGGAAAATTTCAGAAGTAAACAACTCATAAGTTTTAAATAACTTTTATTACAGTGTATTGTTACAATTGTTCATTTCATCATTTGTTATTAATCTTACTATACCTAACTTATAAATTAAACTTTATCTAGGTATGCATATATATAAAACAGTATATGTAGGGTTAAGTACAATCCACAGATTTATGCGTCCACTGAAGGTCTAAGAACATATCACCCACTGATAAGGGAGGACTGCTATTTATTAAAAAACAAAAAAAACTTTCTGTTTGAATATCTTTGGCTTTTACTGCAGGCTATTGACCCTTGACAGAAAAAGCAAGTCCTTAACACTAGTGTTTGCATCATTCTATCATTAGCCTTTCATACCTGCATTAGTATTTTTCCTTTTTTCTACTCCCCAATTTAGCTAGTAGTCTATACCAAAAATGCTTACTAGATTTAATGGTGAAGATGAAGATGCAGGGAAAAGAAACTTCTAATTCCTAATCTAAAGCAAGGATATTCCTGGGATGAATTTAAAAAAAAGAAAAGAAAAGAAAAAGAAACCAACCAACCAGGTAGTAAATACAACTTGAAGAACTTAAAAATTAAAAACTAAAACAAAACCTCACACGCTGGTCTTTGACCCCCGTTAAGATTATCAATCATTGATCATGTTTTTACAACACATTACCTCTTAACACGTAAGTTCTATATGTAACATTCATGAGAAAAAAAGAAAGTAGGTTGGCTTATTTTCTCACCGAATTGTTGTTCTTAGTATCTTCTAGACGTTCCAGAACCGATGTAAGAGTTGGGTCATCGGAGTCCACAAACCATATTGGTGAAGAAGATGGGTAAGATTCCTGTTATAGAAACACCTATGTAAAACATATTTACACACAGACTAACCCAGATATGCATTAAATATCACTAAATGGCAAAATGCCAAGTAAAATGTATATGGGGAAGAAAAGTAACACATTTAAATCCATGTGGAGATAGTCAAATTTCCTTTAAAGGAATTTAAAAAGCGAAGTTTTATAGTTCAATCTTGCGTAGTCCATGCCACATAATTCGTTAAGTCTAAAAATAAGACAGAAGTAATTTTCCCAGCAACCAACTGTAAAACTTAACAATTTTCAAAAGGTATTCAAGCAAGGAAATAGGCTTCCCTCCTTTACAAAGAAAAGTCTATCCTGGCCTGGATTCTCCAGTTCTCATCTTTTTCAAGGGCTTTAAAATCTGGAATCATAATAAAGCTCTCAAAGAACAAATAAAGTTTAAAAAATCTTGATCTTAAAGTGTAGTCTATAGACTTAAACAGTACTACTTTTGCCTTTTAATATGTCTACATTTTTAGATTTTATCTAGAAGAGATCTAATTCTGAATTCTTAAATAAAGCCAGGGAATACATGTCTCTAAATCCTTACAAGCTACTTTAAAAAATCAGTTTTTCAAGATCTTTTACTCCTGACTTCTGAGTTGTTAATTACAGAAGTTACTTTGAGATTTTTCCCCCCCACTAAAAAAAGATCTAAATTTTATCCCATTTCATTTTGCCTTTTTCCTAATAATTTTCCATTCCTTTTTAGACTGTAACACAGAACGTTATTTCTAAAGGAACAGATCTATTAAATGAAGTTAATTAAGATTATTTCATAAATATAGCAGGTATTAGAAGGCAGAACGAACAGCAACACAGAGCTGCCACAATCGACATTCAGCTTTCAATTGCCATTCTCCTTGTATAGCCACTAGACAATGACATTCTTGAGCTCTCTGGTAGGCAGCCTCTAAGATGGTCCAAATAATCCTCACCTCTTGGTATTCAGTCTCCTGTAAAATTCCCTCCCCTGGACTTAGTGGCTCACTTCTACCAAGCAGAATACAGCAGAAGTAATGAGATGTCACTTCTGAAATTGGGTTACAAAAAGACACCATCTATCTTGCTCATCTCATTCTTTCCACTGATTGCTCTGATGAAAACCCACTGCCATGTGGTGAACTGTCCTATGGAGAGACCCAAATGGCCAAGGAAGTGGAAAAAAAAAAGGTTTCTGACCAATAACAAGCCAGTTAAACCAAGGCACTCAAGTTAGTCCAACACCTTGTGAGAAGATGGATCCTGCCATAAACTACAGGAGTGAGCCTGGATGTGGATCCTCTACCTATCCGGCCTTAGATGACTGTGGCCTCTGCCAAAAACTTCACTGCCTCATGAATGACCTTGAGCCAATGAGCCCAAGGTAAGCTGCAGATTCTTAACTGATAGAAACTGTGAGATAACATTTGTTGTTTTAAACTGCTAAGTTTTTTTGTTACAAAACAATATATCTATTGCTAATTCAAATACCATAAGTTTCTAATATTTCACTATCACATAAACCAACTACAATTTTAAAAAATTTGCACAAAGAACCACTGCTTTGAGAACTATAAGTTCAACTATAACATAGCTGAAACCATACAAACTGAGTGTTTTTAAAAGTATTTTACCAAATGTTCTCTTAAAAAATAGAAACTATTAAAGCAGGACATGATTAATGATACTAGTACACCTGTTTGGTAATGTTTATTTTGGTATTCTCATTCCTTTCTTACTGTGTCCCAAATCTCTTTACAGGATAAAAGGTAAACTATCTTTAGAATTAATCCTGTTATAACCACTTGAGTATTGCCTTTTATTCTTCAAATTCTTCTAACTTGAGAACATGCTATGTAGACCTAAATTTCTGTTTTAGTTTTGTATTTAGTTTAGCCTTTAAAACAAAGCAAAACTAGACTTAGAACTTAAATGTATAGGCCAGGGCTGTAGCTCAGTGATGGAGCATCTGCCTAGCATGGGTGAGACACTGGGTTTGATCCTCAGCACCACATAAAAATAAATAAAATAAAGGTGGTGTGTCCATCTACAACTAAAAAAAAAAATTTTTTTAAAGAACTTCAATGTATAGATTAGTGTTTGTCTAAAAAACTTCTGCATAAGAAAAATAAATATGGGTTGTTGCTCTAGACTGAGATTCCTCACAACCATATTAAAAAGAACTGGAAAAATCTTAATGGAGATCAGTTAATAAGACCTTTTTTAACCCTGTACATAAGATAGGATACATAACAGATCTATGTACCTATTTCAATGGTTCTCAAAGTGGGGCACTCAGACCCCAGGTCTAAAGTTTTTCTACAAGAATTCTAATGTTAATTGCCACTTTTACTGTATTGATATTTGCATAAAAGTGCAAATGCAGTGGTGGGTAAAACTGCTGGTACCTTAGCACAAATAAAGGCAATAACACCAGCCTCCTAACAGTCATGCAGTCAAGGCACTTGAAAGGAAGAAAGTAAGGAAGGTCAGTTTTGCTTAGGAATGTCTATAATGAGATGACAAAGAATATTTTTATTAAATCTTGATCCTTAAATATGTCATTTTAATATGCAAGTAATGAAATACAGGCAGTATACATGAACATTCCTATAGAACACTTGAGAAAAAGCACTTGTGTGACTGAGATGTGAGATAAACTAAATCACGTTAATAAAATACTATTTTTACTTGAAAGGATGGATGACTGAAAACTGCTATGCCGACTTGGGTTTTTGGCAGACATTTTCTCAAAAATGAATAGAGAGATTCTGGCCTTTGAAGGAAAACAAAGGATAGTATGTATCGCCAAAATTAAAATTCAAGTTTTCAGGCAAAAACTCAGAATTCTGAAACGCGTGTATGAACCACTACAAGCCTGACAGCTTCCCAGAAATACTGTGGTAAGACTGATGGTGATATCATACTAATGAACATGACCTTTTGATATTGTACAATGAAATGTCTCAACATATAGAAGATCTCAATGAACCAATAATTTCCAGTGGCCAATGCATGTAATAATATCATGAAAGAATAAAAGATCCATTCAAAATTCAAGAAAGACCAAGGTTTTTCAGATACCAAAAAATATTCACAATTATGTAAAATGGCTATTTAAATATTTCTTTTTCCAACCATGTATCTATGTGAGCTGCACTCTTTTATTTCAACCAAAACAAGATATCACACCACAATCTGAATACAGAAGTAAATGATAGAGCAGATATCAAAGAAGTTCTTTCTTTTTTGGGGGGGCGGGGAGACTGCTATTAGACGAAGGTGCCAAAAACACACATTGGAGAAAAGATAGCCTATTCAACAAATGGTGCTGGGAAAACTGGAACTCCATATGTAGCAAAATGAAATTAAATCTCTATCTCTTACCCTGCACAAAATTCAACTCAAAGTGGATCAAAGACTTAGATACGAGAACAGAGATCCTGCGCCTAATAGAAAAAGTAGGCCCAAATCCTCATCATGTTGGCTTAGGACCTGACTTCCTGAACAAGACTCCTAAAGCGCAAGAAGTAAAATCAAGAATCAATAAATGGGGGCTGGGATCCCAGAGCGGTGGCGCAAGCCTGTAATCCCAGCACTTAGAGAGGCTGAGACAGGAGAATTGGGAGTTCAAAGCCAGCCTCAGCAATGGTGAGGCGCTAAGCAACTCAATGAGACCCTGTCTCTACATAAAACACAAAATAGGGCTGGAGATGTCGCTCAGTGGTCGAGTGCCCCTGAGTTCAATCCCCGGTACCAAAGTAAATAAATAAATAAATGGGGGCTGGGGTTGTGGCTCAGTGGTAGAGCACTTGCCTAGCACATGAGACACTGGGTTCAATCCTTAGTACCACATAAAAATAAATAAATAAAAGGTATTGTGTCCATCTACAACTTAAAAAAAAAGATCACAAATGGAATGGATTCAAACTAAAAAGCTTCTTCTCAGCAAAGGAAACAATAACATGATGAGAAAGCCTACAGAATGGGAAAAAATCTTTTTACCACACGCACCTCAGATAGAACACTGATCTTCGGGATATAGAAAGAACTCAAAAACTTTAACACCAAAAAAAGAAATAACCCAATCAATAAATGGGCTAAGGAACTGACACTTTACAGAAGAAATACAATCCATTAACAAATATATGAAAAAATGTTCATCATCTCTAGCAACTAGAGAAATGCAAACCAAAACTACTCTTAAGATCACATCTCACTCCAGACTGACAATTATCAAGAATACAAACAATAATAAGTGTTGTCAAGGATGCGGGGGGGGGGGGGGGAGGTACACTCATAAATTGCTGGTGTGATTGCAAATTGGTGCAACCACTATGGAAAGCAGTATGGAGATACCTCAGAAAACTTGGAATGGATCCACCATTTGACCCAGCTATCCCACTCCTCAGTCTATAAGCAAAGGACTTAAAATCAGCATACTACCACTAGTGATGCAGCCACATCGATGTTTATAGCAGCTCAATTCACAATAGCCAAACTATGGAAC
The DNA here is from genome assembly GCA_004024805.1 of Geosciurus inauris. Taxonomy (NCBI): domain Eukaryota; kingdom Metazoa; phylum Chordata; class Mammalia; order Rodentia; family Sciuridae; genus Geosciurus; species Geosciurus inauris. Next base: position 77,177 of record PVHX01003061.1, on the reverse strand, counting down.
CAACCTAGAGGCCCTTCAACAATGAATAGATAAAGAAAATGCAGTACATATACACAATGGAATATTACTCAACCTTAAAGAATAAAATTATGGCATTTGCCAGGTAAATGGATGGAACTACAGAATATCATGCTAAGTGAAATAAGCCAATCCCAAAAAACCAAAAGCTGAATGTTTTCTCTGATAAGCGGATGCCAATCCATAGTGGGGTACAGGAATAGGAAATAATGAAGGAATTTTCCTTTGCATACAGGGAGTGAGGGGAGGGGTGGGGCTGTGGGGATGGGAAGGACAACAGAATCAGACAGACAGTATTACCCTATGTACATGTATGATTACACTATTGGAGTGACTCAGCACCATGTACAGCCAGAAGAATGAGAAGCTGTGTTCCATCTGTGTACAATATGTCAAAATGCATTCTACTGCAAAATAAATAAAACTGCTATTATTTTTGGTTTAGAGGATGTTTTTTCTATAAAAAAATTTAACATGTAATAAGTTTAATGTTTTAAATACATATCTGTTTAAATTCCTAATGATAAATATCACAAACAGTTCCTTAGGACAGACACAGTAGTTCAAGCCTGTCATCCCAGCAACTTGAGGCTGAAGGATGAGATCAGCTTCCATAACTTAGCAAAACCCTGTTCCAAAATAAAAAATAAACAAAGGACCAGGCAAGTAGCTTAGTAGTGGAGCACCCCTGGGTTCAATTCCCAGTACAGGAAGGAAAAAAAAGAAAAAAATTCCTTGGGCCATCAATACACTTTTAAAAGTATGAAGGAGTTCTTACTCCCAAAACTTTGAGAACTGCTGCCTTCCCCCCATTTCCCCTTTTCCACTTCTCCCTATCCCCCTAGAACGCCTTCCTTGGAAGAAACAACCTTTCTTTACCAATCTGGTTCCACTGGAGCTGCTTTTGCTACCGACCTCCCTTGACACAAAACCTCAATTAAAGACTCTAACAACCTACCCCATTCTGACTGATGAACTGTCAGGTAGGTGAAGCCAGAAAAATCCCAGACTTCCTTGAGACTAGACTTCTCTCCAGACTAGACTAGATTTCTCTCTTTCTAGGACTGCTGGAGTCAAAGGAACAATTTGGCCAGTCTAGGGTAGCCAGCATTCATCTTGCCAAAACTGAGAGAATACATGAAGCCATACTGCTCCCTGGAGGGCTGCAGGTAACTATACTTTTGCCATGACTGTGAAAAACTCGCTTCATTGCACACTTGATAACATTTTTAACAATCTGATAAGTGCTAGTACCTAGAAGGGGGGGATGGGCTCTATATGGTACAATGTACAATATAATTTGTTCCATCTCCAGAAACCAATTCAGCAATAAGAACTAAAAGCCACAATTTTGGGGGACATTTCAAAGACTTTACCTATATGCACAAATATTTAGCTCTAGCTGTTGATGTTGAGACCATTACTTAAAATGGGAAAGGGAAGAAGAGCAGCAGCCACCTATACATCCAGTATTAGGAGATATGGCTGACTAGATGGTTTAGTCATAAAACACACAATAATTAAAGACACTGTAGAGGCATAAGCTATGACATACCTACAATACTGTTGAGTGAAAAAGAGTACAAAACAATCTGACATTTTTTAAAAGGGAGAGGGAACATATATAAACATAGCGGAAAAAAGATGACCACATGATAAAATATTATATTAAAACTCTGATGGTGTCTTCATCTATCAGGCAATTTTTTTCCAGTTTTGCTTATCTGGTTTCTAAATTTCTTACAATATAAATGTCTGTTTCCCACATTATAAAATACCCACCACCACCCTTGGACACGATGTTCAACACAAACTCATTGTGTTCAATGTTTGTTCAGTATAATATTTAAAAGACAATGTACTTTGAAAGGCATGTGAAATGGAGACAAATATTTAAACCTATGAATTAATATTTTCAATCTCTCATATATATCAAACTTTGCAATTTTTACAAGTTTATGTTTTATTTTTTACAACCTGTGTACCTATCTTGCAAAGATAGTTTTCTAGTTATTCCTCTTTAAAATGACCTATGATAGGGCTGGAGCTGGGGCTCAGTGGTAGAGCGCTTGCCTCGCATATGTGAGTCACTGGGTTCAATCCTCAGTACCACATAAAAATAAATAAAAATAAAGATACTGCGTCCATCTACAACTAAAAAAATTTTTTTAAAAATGACCTGTGATATGCCAGGTTTTTTTGGTACTGGGGATTGAACTCACGGGCATTCAACCACTGACCACATCTAGACTAGATTTTGTGTTTTATGTAGAGACAGGGTCTCACTGAGTTGCTTAGTGCCTCGCCATTGCTGAGGCTGGCTTTGAACTCGCGATTCTTCTGTCTCCGCCTCCCAAAGTGCAGGGATTACAGGTGTGCGCCACCACGCCCAGCTTATATGCCAGTTTTCAAACATCATATGGTGCTCAAAAATCCCAGGCAGTTTTTCCTGCTGCAAATGTTTAAGTGCTTTCACCAGTAATGAAAATCTGAAAGACAAATAAAAGTATCTAACTATCCAGGATCTTTGTCTCTCCTCCATTCTACTATTAGTTTTATAGTGATATTAAGGCTTATAGGATGAAATTGTCTCTGTTACCATAAAGTTTACCACAGTGGACAAACTTTATACAAGTTCATCAATACTACCATCACCACCATAAAACTGCCCTAATCTGGGCAAACACAATTCAAGGCTAATCAAGCTGATCTCTTTACCCATCATTGTTTTAGCTATCTTTTTGTCTCATTCAGAAATGACATTTTTCTATAAAAGCCAACCACAGACCAACAACATGTCTACTTCAAGCACCAGTCAGCAAAGCTGGCCACCAGAATGCTCAGTCTTGGGCATATTTCCAAATGGAACGACACAGCTATCTCCAGGGATTTTGTAATTTTTGTAATTTTTTGAAAACTGATGAATGTACTTCTTGAAAGGTCAGAGACACAGCAGTGTTATGGGACACATTACTTTCACATTTGCTATTCAATAAATGTGGAACAGAGCATAAAGTAATGACAGAATGACTATACAGTACCTTAATAAAATTCTAAGTGCTCTGACAACATAAGATACCAAATGTGTGTATGTAGTTGTCTGTTAATCATTTTACAAGTAAACAACCAAGTAACTAACCCTGAGCCCACAAGAACAGAGTAAAAATGCTAACAAAGAAAAATGTATATATACCCCTGTATGATTTTTAAAAATGCTTAAATATTCAAACACAGGAAGCAAATTACAGCTACTTAGAACATCATTCTAAGTGAAATGAGGCAGAGAAAACAATGGTGCTGAAAAGGATTTGTACCACCTAAGATAAAGAAACCCAGTGAACAGCTTCCAGGGTTCTTCTGACTAGGCATTGTCTTTCAGAATGATCTTTGGAAGATAACCACAGACCACTGTTACAAAGGCCTTGCCAGGAAAGCCATGTTTTATTACTCTCCAGTAATGCTTTGCATTTGATAATGAGTATTTCAATTCAATTTTCCACCCCTCAACTAGCTAACATTTACCTAATACTACACTCCCCCAGGTCTAAATTTAGCCAAAACAACAACTACAAGGATGACAACAACAGAAACACAAGTTACTAAGGGATACATCACTCATGAAAGGGAAACCCAAGTCTCTTCCTCATATATCCCTTTCTTTTAAGGAAAAACACAAAAATAGGAATGGAAGAAAATAGATAACCACTATAAATCTGGCCCTATATTATAAACTTATCAGATAAATGAAAACAATGATTCTGGACTGAAAGTACCATATAAGTAAGAGCTTAACAAGACAGTCCTAATAACTACAAACATTTCTCATGGAGTTCACTTTGGACAGGTAACCTGACCCAGGTGGATAAATGAAAGAAAAGGTCTTAGGCTCCTCAGTCAAGATTTGTTCATTATCTCCTTCATATAACATGGGTTGTACTACTTTTTAATCAGTGGGAAAAAAAAGAAGAGATTAACAGCACTGCCTTACTTCCCATAAAAAACTGTCATAGTAAAGCAATTTCAAAATAAAATGTTATTCTGACACAAATGACACCATCACTTTCATATTTGTACAGTATTACTGCCAAAGGGTTTCCTACATATCTCTTCTAGGACAAGAAGTATCCATTTTATGAAGAAACATAGTAAAAGGAGTGATTTGCTTAAGGTCCTAACTACTAAGTAAAGACTAACCCCCGGGAACTCCCAAGGCTTACATATTCCAATTTAGTATCTTGCTGTTGGAGGAAGGGCTTTTTGGCAATGATGAATAGAAATTTAATTAGCTAAACAAACAAAAATGTTCCACCAAAATAGCCTGGTAAATAGCCACTCATGCAGAAAAAATAATGCTATACAAATAATATAAAAATGAAGTTTCATTTGTTTATCAGCTAATTTAACTTGAAGGGGAGATTTTTTTTACTCTAAAACAAAAAATCCCTACCAAGAGTTCCCAAATGCCAAGTCCTTAAAAGGAGTAATGGAGTTGCCAGTTTACATTCAATACTTCAAAAGGACTAAAAGAAAGCAATACACTAGCACCCAATAAGGCCGCACAGGTTATTAAAACAAGCTGCTTTGCTTTTTAGATGTGATTATAGCAACTGGACGTCAGCACTAACTGGTAATTTGGCTTATTTTCTGAAAATGGAAAAACAATATTTAAGTACGAATAGCAGACAATCTTTCATATCATGAGGTCACAGAAAACAATAAGAAAGACTCCTGTGGTTGAAAAGAGCACTCTTTTCCCTTCATCTTCAAATCAGGACAAATTTATAAAACAAGAGAAAAAAATAACAGCTCAATTCCCTTGGCCTAGAGAGTAGAACATCTTTGTTTTTTTACTTCCCACAATCTTTCATATGTAGTCAAATTACAGACTTCCTATCAAGCCCGTTAGTAACTTTTTAAATATTTAAGATATTATCCATGACACCTTCTTGATGTTATCTCTACACTTTTGACAAACTCTTGGCAGTTAACTTTTGTTCAAACAGAATATAGCTAGAATAGTGGTCATACAGTCAATAAAACAAATATTTACACAGTAGAAGATAAAAAGCATAATTATAGAACATTCTCCCTACCAAATTAAAAAAAAAATAAGGACTTAAAACACTATAAATTACTTTAAGAATATTAAAAAAAAACAAACAGTAAGAAATAAAGAAGGGAGAAAGGGGAAAATATCACCATACACTGAACATGACCCACAAAAGCAGCCAAACATGAAAGAACAGATGGGTAAGGGGTAGGTGTCAGGGACACATTTCACATGGAAAAAAGTTACACAGAAGCCTGAGGGAAAAAGAGCACAGGATCTTTAGAGAATAACAGGAACTGATATGCATGTGTTTGTAAAGAAACAACTAGTGAGACACCATTCACAAATATTACAAAAACTGCATAAGGATATGTCTTGGTAAGCAGGGAGAAGATAGTGCCTGGCAGGTAGAAGAGCTCAATAAATATTTGAATTGTCTAAAAGGGAAACATTAGAGAATGAGTCAAACTCACTTTGTTTTAAAGAAGCTACAATTTTTCACAGAATAACAAATCACAAACCCAGTAAAGAGGTCCTAGCACTTGAAATTCATCTCCATTTTTTCTTTGCTCTTTTCCTTCTAAGCAAATGGCATCAACAATTTTATCAAAACACTCACCAATGCTTCAAGAATCTATCTTTTAGAGATACAGAAAGACAAGAGGAAATGATGTCTGGAATCTGCTTCAAAATAATATAAGATGAGGTACAGATGAAATAAGACTGGGTAAAAGTTTATCAGCTTTAAGGCTGGGTACACAGTTTTTCTACAATGTTCAAGAATTATATGTTTATCCCACTCATACTGAGCGTCTATAAAATTATCCTCTGATAATATCGTAATTTACTAGCAGCTCAATCTTAATAGTTTCTACCAACAGTAGTACCTAGTCCTCACCAAACTCTTTTTCTGAATATGTCTAATTCACTTCTGACTCCACTTCAGTCTCCACTGCCTAGTCCAGGTCATCACTCATCTGTCTGTAGCAGATTTCTATCAGCCTCCAATATGGTTCTCAATGGGGCACTGCTGGCATTTTAGGAGGGATAGTTCTTCCATGTGGCAGACCGCATGAACATTACAAAACATTTGGCCTCCCTGTACACCTGGCATTAAATGCCAGCACAGCACAGCAACCCCATCCACACTGGGATAGTCAAAACCACACATATATTTCCTGCAGTGCCACCCACTATAGAGAACCATCCTGGATGGCAGATACATTTTCCCAATTTACCTAACTCAATGGCTCCCCACTGCATACAGAGTTCAGCCTCCACTTATTTAAATCAGCCCTACCTTTTCCTGGCCACACCCCCAACTTCTACCAGAATAATCACCCTCCAAGGCATCCAGGCCAGTCTCCTTACTAATACCTACTCTATGCTCACTACTTTCTGTTCCTCAGATTTGGAAAATATTCCTCACCAGCCTAAATCCTGGACTTCTCAAGTCTGAGCATAAATTGTCCCTTACTAAGCAAACCACATTTTCTCAAACTTTGGTGTCCTGTTTGGGTGGAGTTTCCTCTGTCTGGAATGTCCTTCAATAGCCTTCCAAAATTGTACTCACCTGTGGAAGCTCAACTCCTCAAAAGTTTTCTCTCAGGCTACCTCCCCCAATTCAAAAGTAGTTGCTCTCTTTGGCTTTCATAACATCACAGTTGTCACACTGGGTTATATAAAACTCTCCCCAGAAGTCTTGAGTTCTCAAAGCAGGGACTGCTCTTCAGTTCTGAAACCCCAGGGCCCACAACAGAACACTCAGACATGAGTGAATTCTCTCCTCACTACAGCACTGGATTGTACAGTTTTATTTTGGTGAGGAGGATGGAAATACAGCACCCACCTCCTCTCCAGAGTCTGGTAACTATTTTAAAACCAACGATAACTTCAAAGCGTTTGCAAACTCCTACCAAGCTGTAGCCACTTAAGTAAACCTCTGACTTCACCAAAGGAAATTAAAGACAACAGACAAGGTTTTAGGCACCCTGGCTCCTAGTATAAGATAAAGTATATTCTGCATTTGGACCCATATTCTAAAATCCATTCCACAACGAAGAGCTTCAGGATACACTTTTATGAAGAAAGTTATTTAATACTTCAATGTTTTACCAAGTTTCGGGTTTCTAATGAGCTTTCCGCTTAAACGAGTGCGTTTTTTTTAAGTGTCTTCTCAGCGTTATAACAGAACGTGATCTCTCTGGGCGGTAAACCTGGGCCGTATCTCCTTTTCCCTATCAATAATTTTCGGGCTCAGGCACAGGAGGGGCTACGGAAACACAGCCGTCACACCACCTGCCGCATCCAGGGGGAGGTCGGGGAAAGGGATACTTCCAAACACTACCGGAGGCTGCGTCCTAAACTTTTTTCCTTCCGTGAATCCGTTTTCAGTTCGTCCTTAAACACGAACTTAAAATTTTTTTGTTGAGCAAGCGGGGACGAGGGAAACCTGACGGAAAAAGGAGACGCTAAAACTTAAGGGCCGTTCTCCTGCTCCACCTGGGCTCAAACAACAGCCGGAGCTGAGCCGCTGAGCCGCTGAGCCGCCGCGCCGCGGTTCCCGGAGCTGGCCGGCTGAGGGCGGCCATGGCGACCTGGCGAGGGCAGGGGCCGCCACGGTCTCCACCTCGGGCGACGGGGGCCGTGAGGGGCCAACAGCCCCAAAGCCACCCCCGCGCCCGGAGCCGAAGAGACGCGCCCTCCGCCTCCTTCCAGCCTAGCCGGGAGCCGTCCCAGCGGGGCCTGGGCCAGGACACTCTCCGGGGAAAGGGGCGGACCCGCCCCGCCCGGGGAGTCCGGGCCTCTCCGGGCAGACTCCCCTTTGTCCGGGGACTCCTGGCGCCCCCTGTCCGCCCTCGCCCGGCCCCGTGGGGCTGCGGCCGAGCGCCTCACCGTGATGTTGCAGTGGAGTGTGAGCGGCGGCTGCGGTGAGTGCGGGCTGCCCGGCGGCGCCGGCGGCGGCACCAGGAACTGGCAGTGCAGTTCGTCCAGCTTCCAGCTGACGATGCGGAATCGCTCGTGGTTCTTGTCGAAGATGGACGCCAGGAACTTCAGCTCGGTCTTGAGCCCTGACACGGACATCTTCCCCTCATCTCCAGCGGGAGGGGTGCGGAAGGGGAGCTGGGCCCGGAGCCGCCGTCACGGCCGCGACCGCCCCGCGGGGCCGGCCCGGGCCGCGCTCTTGCGGCTCCGCCTCTCCCCGCCGCCGCGACCCGCGTTGGAGCGCGGCTGGAAAATGGCGAGGGGCGCGAGGCCTCAGCGGGCAGCTGTGCGGCAGCCCGAGCGGCTGCTCCCTTTGTAACCGACTCCACCGGCAGGAGGCGGCGGCCCCGCGGCTTAAAAGGGCAACAGCGTCGCCGCCCCCTCTACCGCCTGGGAAAGGGCTGCCCCCACCCCGCCCCCAGAGCCCGCGCGCCCCCGTTCCAGCGCGTGCCCGTGGCCAGTGCGCGCGCGCCCGGCCGCCCCCTCCTCGCCGTGACCCAGCCCGCTTCCGCCGAGCCCATCTGCTCCGCGACTCGCACCCGCGGACCAGAAGATTGAGGCCAGGTAGCTCCAGGGCTCTGAACAGGGCGAGGAGCGGGAGACCCCAGCGCACCCCCAGCCTGAGGCCAGACACGTGCGCGGCCTATTGCACTGGCCACGTCGGCGTTGCGGCTGAGGCACGTCGACCCATGGGGGCTGCTTAAGGCCTGGGCCCTCAGCGAGCCACTGACTCACCTGACTTCGGTGATAGACCAGGGTGCACGCAGTTTAGTTTCATCTCGACTGCTATAAATTTCGTGCGCACCACAACTTCTATAGACTAAGGTCCAAGGACCGTCTCACTGAATGTGCTGCTCTCTGCTTTCCTCTCAGTCCCTCAGTCCATTTACAGAAGATGATGATTTGGCCACGACCAGCAGCTCCTCATCTCCCATGATTTCATCCTTTTCCTTAATCACCACTTGTGCTTACTCTGGCGTTTATTCGTATCTTCTTCCCCTTCCTCCATCCCGTCTCAAGTCTCTGCCTCTCCTTGAGTTCTTTGCCCTGTTTCCAAGGTAACTCTTCAACCCGTCAGAGGGTCCTAACCACCCAATCTAAAACAGCCACCTAGACACTCTACATCACATCACCCTATCCTAATTTATCGATCCGCACTGGTATTTTCCTGTTTATATCTTCTTTGTTTCTGCCCGAAACAAATGTCTTATTCAGAGCTGTATTCCCAGGATCTAGAAAAAGACCTATTACATAGCAGAGGCCATCTAAAATCCCCAGCAGTGAGCACGGTCCCTGGCACATTCTAGGTGCTCCAAAAATAAATAAAGGACTGCAGTTCAAAGTAATACAAGATAATTGGGAAGGCATAGTGTGTGCAGTAATGTGTACTAGAGGCAGGATCAGCTTCAGAGGTGTGAGACCCATGTAGTTACAGAGGACTTCTAACTTAGAAGGACCCAGTGCTTAATTTAGTGCTCTGCTGCCACCATCTTGAAATTCTTAAATTTTCAACAAAGGGCCCTGCATTTTCCTTTTACACTGATCTCAGTGAGGGGTACCTAGCCCTCCTGTGCCTAAATGTCTCCAGCTTCATGATCTACAAGAGATCCTTGGTCTACTGACGCCCTTAGATGATAAAACATAGAACAACATAGGAAGACATGTAATCCACTGAACAAGAAACATTTTAAAATTTTTTTATTTTCATTTACTCCTGAGTATTATAACATGTTACAGTGCTTCTCAGTCTTTAGAGGGTCACAAACCCCTTTGAGAATCTAATTAAAGCTATGATCCATTGTACCAAGAAAATACTTATGTATATAAAATTTGCAGTGACTCCAGTACTAGACACAGGGATTAGGAGAAGAGGTTCCAGTCCTGAGCTCTAATCAAGAAATAATTCATATGCTGTATTGGCATTAGTGCTGAGTTAAACACAGTTATGACTAGTCACTTTATTTTTCCTTCAGTCCCCAGTACTCAGGACCCTAACAGATAATCGCAGTCATAGAAAAAGATCTAAAGTAAAGAGGAACACCCTGGTCAAAAATATGACTGAGAGGGCTGGGATTGTAGCTCAGCGGTAGAGCGCTTGCCTCGCATGCGTGAGGCCCTGGGTTCGATCCTCTGCACCACATACAAAGCAATAAAATAAAGACATTGTGTCCATCAACAACTAAAAAAAATTTTTTTAAAAAATGACTGAGAAATAAAATGCCCTAAACAAGTTATTTAATCTATCTAAGCTTTATTCTACCTCTAAACTGATGGAAGACGATAAAGAGCTTCCTAATTTGTAATTTGTTAGTTATATCTCAGAAATATGTACAAATATTAATTTAACAATCTTTTTTTGAGAATCTTCAATGTGCTATGCCCTAATAGAGCTAAAAAGATTAATATAGTTCCAAATTCAAGAAGTTTAATGTATAGCATCAAAAACAAAACACTGTTTCCTGGTGCTTTAGACTGCAAAAACCAGAAAACTGTGATTGAAAATTGCTTGAAAAATAAGGAAATGTATTACTTCACATGATTGGAAGTTCAGAGGCAGAGCAGGCTCCAGGATTGGTTGATTTGAGCCTTAAAAATATCATCAGGAGCCCAGATTCTATCTCTTTTGTCAGGCTAAGAGCAAGCTGGCTGAAACATTTTGCAGGTCATTTCCAGACCTAATATCCAGAGGCAGAAAGGACATATTCTTCCACATGTCCTTCCAAGACATGAGAACCTTTCTAAGAATCCTCCCAGCAGATTTCCCTCGTGTGTCATTTGTCGGAAATGACAAGGAAAACAAGCAAATAGATGGGATCACTCTTCAGATTTCCAATCATCTAGTATACAGTGGATGCTGGGGAGTCACTACAGTGACTAATATAGACACAAATAAAGACAGAACAGATGTGATTCAAACTACTGAACTACTACTATCATGGGAGAAAGAAATTAGTTCCAGATATATTGTATAGAAGTATAGCCTTGTTCAGAGAATATTCAAGAACCCACTTGATTATACAGTACAGCAAGGGGCCAAGAGAAAGTTGAGATGCTGTTTTTGACCAGATTTTCTGGAGCCCTAACATACCATGCTAGGGACTATAGTTTCATTTGGTGAGAGTATCACTTTTAAGATTAATCTAGCATTGGTATACAAAAAGGATTACAGTGTGCTTAAAAGAGTGAAGTAGCCACCAAGAAGAGGCAGGAAACCCAGATTCTAGATCAGCCTGACATTAATTCAATGGGGCCATTTACACCCAGCTGTGAGGTTCTCTAGTGCCAAACAATAGAGAGCCTTTGGATCTGTCCAAATCGATAGTGAGAGAAACTGAAGGGCAGTGACAATGGAAATAGAAAGGACCACTCTGATTCAAGGACTATTTCTAAGGTGGAACTACTGGCTCCTTAAAGATGATGAGGGAATAGAAGGGGAGAAAGTTTTAGCCGGGCGTGGTGGCTCACACTTGTAATCCCAGCACTTAGGGAGGCTGAGACAGGAGATCACGAGTTCAAAGCCAGCCTCAGCAATGGTGAGGCGCTAAGCAACTCAGTGAGACCCTGTCTCTACAGAAAACACAAAATGGGGCTGGGGATGTGGCTCAGTGGTTGAGTGCCCCTGAGTTCAATCCCTGGTACCAAAAAAAAAAGGGAGGGGGGAGAAAGTTTTGTTTAAAGTAACACTGAAATTTCTAGAACAGGTAGCTGGAAGAGTGTGATTCCACTGACACACTGAAAAGATGTTGAGTTTGGTGAACTAATGGTACTACAGGTAGAGAATTTGTACCTTAGGCCTGAAGTTTATAAGGGAAACAGAGGATGGGATATATAATGTGGGTCAGCCACACACAGGTGATGGGGAAGCAACGGCCCAGGTGTCATCCTTGAGTCAAAGGAGGGAAGACAACCTGGGATGTTGAAGGGACCCTGAAGAAAGCCCACCATTGGGAAAGGAGTCATTTTAAGAAGTCAATGAATGACCTATGTGTCAAATTATTTTGAGAAAGATAGAAAGTTGAGGACCAAGAAAAGGCCATGGGCTTTAGAAGTTAGGAGGTCAATGGTGTTTTAGAGAAAATCATTGCAATAGAATGGCGGGCATGGGGACTGGGGCTATAGCTCAGTGGTAGAGCGCTTGCCTAGCATGCGTGAGGCACTGGGTTCGATCTTCAGCACCACATATAAATAACAAATGAATAAAATCCATCAACAAATAAAAGATCCATCAACAAATAAAAAAAATATTAAAAAAAAAAAAAGAATGGCGGGCATGGGATCAAAGTGACATGGAAGTAAAGAAAGTGTACATGGACTATGTCCTTGAGAAGTTTCAGAATGATGAGGAAGAGATATGGAACTGTGGTTTGCAATAGCCAAGCAAAGGGCATCTTTGGTGTTTGGTTTATTTTTATTTTAGCCCAGAGGTGGACATACTGTGAAGTAAGTTTACATAGACTCCTGAATAAATTTTAACTTTTAATTTGGTATTTACAATTTTGTATTCTTTTTCTTGAAAAGCACTTGCAAGTTTGACTAAGCTTTGTGCACTACAAATCCTTGATCTACCTATAAGGAAAGGGCCTTGTATAGACAATAAAAACTGGAGAAGCCACGCGCGGCGGTGCAAGCCTGTAATCCCAGCACTTAGGGAGGCTGAGACAGGAGAATCGCGAGTTCAAAGCCAGCCTCAGCAATGGCGAGGCACTAAGCAACTCAGTGAGACCCTGTCTCTACATAAAACACAAAATAGGGCTGGGGATGTGGCTCAGTGGTCGAGTTCAATCTCCAGTACCAAAAAAAAAAAAAGTTATTCTTGGGGCTGGGGTTGTAGCTCAGTAGTAGAGTGCCTGTTTAGCACATGTGAAGCACTGGGTTCCATCCTCAGCACCACATAAAAATAAATAAAATAAAAGTATTGTGTCCACCTACAACTAAAAATATTTAAAAAAAAAAGAGTTACTCTTGGAAAGGAATCCCTCCCTCCACACAGGACTAGGAAACAAATTAGGGAAGACACAAGGAAATGCTGTGTTAAACTAGAGAGTTGTTGAAAGACCTCATAGGGAACAAATAACCTTGATTTTAGCAAGACAAGGTAGGGGATTAACAAGACAGATAAATACAAAAGCCAAAGGACAAGGGAGTGCGGACAAAACTTATTAAAAACTCTGAGCATGGAGTCTCCAGAAGAAGTACAACAAGCCCCATGAGAAGAGGATGGTTGGAAAGTCTGGAAGTCTCCAAGAAGATAGAGCAAGTTCAGGATGAATGCAGAAGCCACTGTATACAGTGGAAGGACTTCAGACTTCTCAAACCTGGATATAGAAGAATTCCCAGTGATAGCATGTTCCGTGCTATTCTGTTCCAACATATCCTTTAATGATGTGCTCAGATGCCATCTCCTTTATCACACCTTCTCTTCCCATAAATTGAATGCAATTGCCTTTTCCAAAATTTCCCAGCAGCTGGCCTGTTGTAGCATTTGTTTCATTGTGCCTTGGTTATGACTAGCTGTTTTCATGTTTGTCTGCTCTGATAGATTATGAAATTTTCGTCTTCATCCTTTTATATGTGCAGCACATGGCCCATGATGATCCCTGGGACATAGAAATCAATCAATCATGTTAAGTGAATATAGCCCACAGGAAGTAAAAACCAGGTAATATTATTAGTTAGAAGACTGCAAGCACATTGCAGGAGAAGTGATCTAGTTCCACGAAAATCTTGAGGAAACCGTGAGAACCTCTCCTTGATACAGTATACACCCAGCACATGTGGCCACAGAGGCCCAGACAACCACAGAGCTACTGGGTAGGCACAGGAAACTTAGCCCATCCCTGCTGAGACCAACAAGTGACTCATTATTTTACTGCAGCCAACTCAGCCAGAAAGTTTCCTAAGCTAAAATTTTCACAAGTTCAGATTCTTGGCTTATAATAAAGCTCCTGACTTTGATTTTAGTTTTAGTTAGTGATGTCTATCATTTCTTTCTTCCCCATATGATAAGGGGCTTCCAACCCAAAATAGAACACCTTGAAATTGTATAAATTCAAGGTAGATCTGCAAATGATCTACCAGCAGAACTTTCTGCACTGAGGGAAAAGTTCTATACCTGCCACTATATGATGGCCACTATATTGGATAACACAGCCCTAGATAATTCTATAATATCACAGATAATTCAGTCTAGTACGTTTTAAAACACATCTATACTTCCTTACTCCTTGAGAGCAGTGACTGTATGTTACTAATTATTATTTTTCGAGTGCCTAACACAAACTCAGTGTTTAATAAATGTTTATTAAATGAATAACCAAAAACATCAAATTTCACATTTTCTCTGAACTTAGTTTTCTAAGGTGTGCACTAAGATTTTCCAGCTCAAAAATTCTTTTTCATAAAATTATAGTTAGCAAATATTCACTCACTCAACACATATTTATTGAGCACCTCCTACATATCAAACTACTTCACCTTTGTAGCCACCTTAGTAAATTCTCATTATGCCTCCTAACTAACTAAATTTTACAAAAGGGAAATAATTTGCAAAAAAATAACTGACAAAGTCAGAATTTGAACCCAAGTCTGTCTGCACTACACCACTGCCTCTATATAAATCGTAAACACTATATAAAGACAAATATCATAGATAAATATAAATAGCAAATAAATTAGCATTGAATGACCAGGGTGGCATAGGAACTTTGCTTGAATGGAATATATACCTTCTTCCTGGGCAGTCTGTGTTCTACAAATAGACTCTTGGTTGCTGAGCAAGAGATACCAGCTCTTTCAGGAAGACCATTTAGGCTCCTAAGGAGGAATGCTTCTGCAGAGAGGCTGATCAGGGTAGTGGGAGATCCTCCTGACCCCCAAAACACCAATGCAAGTGGGGAAGAGGGCAATCAGACTGTCACTAGGAAACTTTTTAAATAATAAACATTTTAATAATAATCCCCCTCTTTCCCAGCATATGAAAACCTCAAATAAAAAGATTTCTTGGGCTGGGGCTGTGGCTCAGTGGTTGAGCACTTGCCTCGCATGCGTGAGGCACTGGGTTCGACTCTCAGCACCACATATAAATAAATAAAATAAAGATCCATTGACAATTTAAAAAAAAAAGATTTCTTCCTCATTCCTTCCACAGTGACGTTAATGCAAAATGTTCTTTCAGAATGTGTAAAGTTAATGAATGAAAACATCCAGATCTTTCTGGATCTAAATTTAACATACCTTGGACCTAATAATTTCAAATGTAAGCTTTTTATCCTGAAGAACTAACTAAGCCTGTATCTCCAGATGTAGTTACCAAAAGTGAAGGCAGTAAAAAACAGTTATGAGGCACCTGGGAAATTTTAAATGTTAAGTATTTTCTGATAAAACAGAATTACTGTTTAGCTTTTTTTTTTTTTTTTTTTTTCCCTTCAGTACTGGGGATTAAACTCTGGACATGCTAGATAAGTGCTTTACCACTGAGCCACATCCCCAGTCCTTATTGTTAAAATTTTTAGGTGTGCTAATAATATTGTTACCATTATATTTTGTAATAAGTGTTCTCTTTTGAAGATATTTATGTATTTATTGATGAAATTTAAAAACAAAGATTTATCCCAGCACTTAGGGAGGCTGAGACAGGAGAATCACGAGTTCAAAGCCAGCCTCAGCAATGGCAAGGCGCTAAGCAATTCAGTGAGACCCTGTCTCTACATAAAACACAAAATAGGGCCAGAGATGTGGCTCAGTGGTCGAGTGCCCCTGAGTTCAATCTCCAATACCAAAAAATAAAAATAAAAAAATTTAAAAAAAGATTTGGTTAAAATATTTAACCCAGCTCTTTCTGTAACCATAAAAGACAAGAAAGGATCTAGAATATTAAAATTTTAGCATATCTATATTATAGAATAACATGGAACCATTAAATGAGTTTGTGTCTGTATCTGAAAGGATGCATCAAAATGGTAACCAGTGGGGGCTGGGGCTATGGCTCAGTGGTTGAGCATTTGCCTCGCATGCGTGAGGCACTGGGTTCGATCCTCAGCACCACATAAAATAAATAAAGATATTGTGTTCATCTACAACTAAACAAAATATTTAAAAAAAAATGGTAACCAGTGGTCATCTCCTGGTAGTGACTTTTCAGGTAATTTTTTTTCCAGTACTGGTGGTGGAACCTGGGGCTTTGTGCATGCTAGACAAGTGTTCTGCCACTGAGCCACATTCCCAACTCTTTTCAGGAAATTTCAATTTTCTATCTGCTTATTTTTTTCTTTTTATGAAATATTGGTATTGAACATATACATGTCATTAACAAATAAATAATTTTAAATTGATTCCTGGATATATAAAGTAGAAAAAGGTAAGGCACAAAAGAATATATATATATATTTTTGTTTGTTTGTGTTTTAACCCAGCAGTGCTTACCTACTGAGCCCCATCCACAGCCCTTTTTTTTTGGCACCAAGTATTGAACTCAGGGGTACTCGACCACTGAGCCACATCTCCAGCCCTATTTTGTGTTTTATGTAGAGACAGGGTCTCACCGAATTGCTTAGCTCCTTGCCATTGCTAAGGCTGGCTTTGAACTTGTGATTCTCCTGTCTCAGCCTCCCAAAGTGTTGGGATTACAGGCATGAGCCACCACGCTCGGCTCACAGCCCTTTTTATTTATTATTTTGAGACAAGATTTCACTAAATTGCTGAGGCTGGCTTTGAACTCACAATCCTGCCTCAGCCTTTGGAGTCTCTGGGATTACTGGCTTGCTCTACCACACCAGGCACCACAAAAGAATTTTGCAAAGAAATTTTAAAGGGCCAATACATTTTTGGCTGTTGGATTTTGTTTATTTGTTTGTTTAATCACAAAAGGATCCCTGAAATAGGTGCAGCTCAGAGGTTGAATTACAAATACATGAACTTCAGGTGCCTAGCAACAGCCAATTCAACTCACCCTTCGGAAGTTTTACCCCTAGCTGAAGGAATTCCTTTTCCCAAGACCAAGATGAATAAGGGCTCTTGCTGCTTTGGGTTCAGGGTAGAGGGTTACATAGGCATTTTCTCCCTTGACTTGCTTTTTGTGGTGTCTTTCATTTAACTTGAGGTTCTTCTCTGCGGAACACCTGCAGCTTGAATCAACCCTGCCCTGTCCATACTCCAGGCTTGAAAGAGTGCTGTTTCCAGGAGGAATTTATAGAAACACAGACTTGATTCCATGTTTGGGGTCTGCCAAAATTGATTGATGCAGTATAGGAATTTGAATAGTCTGGAATCCTCTCCCTAGTTACAATTTAAGTCTCATCTTACAAGATATGAAAAATTAAGTAGCAACAAGCACAGTTCTTCAGGCCTCACAGAGCACAGGGAAGACAACCTGGCTCACTGAAGACAGGGATATTTTTAACATTTCCAAACATGCTGCTAAGAGCCTTGGATTCCACTCAGAGAAGATGAAAACAAAACTCAAAAGGAGATTGTGTTTGCAGTAGAAAACCAGAGGAGTGGTCAGGGTCTGGGGGCTAGTCTGGCTCTCTGGTCACTCTCCAGGGAACATGTGGCCCACTCACATCCTCTAATTAAGCCTTAATTTCTTTGTGTGTCAAGAGGTATGTTAGACAGGGTCCATGTTTTCATCATTCAAACACTTGCTTACTTTCACCAATGTGCAAGGCAGTTTGTTAGCTCTAAAGGGAATGAAGGGTCCAGGAGCTTGTAGGCCCAAGGACAGAAAAACCATGAATACCACAAAAGACCAGACAGTGGGAGGGTAGGGTGGTAAACAGTGCTTCTTGGAACAGAGGGGAAAAGGGTAGCAGAGAGAAAGACTATCTCAATTGAGGAACTGATTTGTCCTCTACATTCTAAATATAAGAGTTATGTTATTTAGTTTCCCTCTGGATTTCCAGGAATCCCAGATGTGGTCTTAGTCTGGGCTCTTCCAGAAGTAAACTGTGTTAGTCAGCTTCTCATTTCTGTGATCAAAACACCTGACAGGAACAACTTAGAGGAGGAAAGATTTATTTTAACTTAGGGTTTCAGAAGACTCAGTCCACGGTCAGTTATCTCCAAAGCAGAAACATCATGGCTGAAGGGCATGGTAGAGGAAAGCTGTTCAGCTCATAGCAACTGGAAAGCAGGCGGGTGAGGGGAATCAAGAGTAAATATCATCCCCAAGGGCACACCCCCAGTGACCTACTACTTTTGCCAAGTCCCACCTGCACACAGTTACCTCCCTGCATACAGTCATTTAAATTATTAATCCACCAAATGAATTAATTCACTGGCGAGGTTACAGCTCTCACAATTCAATCATTTCACCTCTGAACCTTGCTGAATTGGGAATCGTGCTTTCAACACATGAGCTCTTGTGGGGACATTCCAGATCCAAACCATAACATAAACATAAACTTTGAAGCAAGAATTCCAGGGCAAGTACTTTGTGTTGGAGGTGATCCCAGGAAGTGCTAATAGAGGATTGGGAAAATGAAGCAGGGTAGGAAAACAGGTTTCTATGCATGCAGCTCATTCCCTCTGGGGAACTCTGGGAACATTCCAGAATGTCTTGAGGTCATCCCAACTATGGAGAAGAAAGCTGATATGTTTATTCACCAATTGCCCACTCATTATGCATTACAGGCTGCTTCTGGGGCATTCACTGGCACACCCAGCTTTCATTGTCCATGGCCAACGCACTTCCATGATAGAGAGCTACAAAGGGCAGCCAAATCTTTGACTCTTAGTTTGGGATATTTATGTTCTCTCTGTAGTTCCTCCTAATTCCATCTATTGTTCCTTTTCATTATAAGGGTTGTCATTGGATATACATGGCCACCTAACCAGAGACTACCTCTTCCAACTTCCCTTGCAGGTAACTGTGGCCAAGTAGCTAAGATATGGATAATGGAGTATACCTGGAAGAGATGTACACAACTTTGAAAGGATGGGTCGTGCACTCTAGGATGTACTCTCGCAACGTCACGTGCTGCTTCTTCCCGGTGGAGACGAGAGACCACAGCTGCTGACCTGGACTCAGTGATGGAAGCCACGTGTTGACAAAGGAGCCATCCTTCCCTCTCTTGAATGAATTTCCTGACTGTTATGCAAGAGAAAAATAAGCTTTTTTCTGACTTATTTTATTTTTTTAAATATTTTTTTAGTTGTAGATGGACACACAATATCTTTATTTATTCTTATGTGGTGCTGAGGATTGAACCCAGTGCCTCACGCATGCGAGGCAAGCGCTCTGCTGAGCCACAACCCCAGCCCCCTTTTTTCTAATTTAAATACTATAATTTGGGCTCTCTTTGTTATACCAGTTTAGCCTGTACCCTAACTAATATACTCCCTTTCTTTCAGGACTATTTATTTTTCTTTTCAGCTTTATCTTATTACTCTTATTGAATTTTGTCTTTTAGCACAACTTCTTAACATCCTTCTTGGAAATAGGCAAGTAATTTTAAAAACTAAGAACAACTAAAGCCCTGTTATTGATATTTGCCATATTTATGGCTGCCAATCATGATTTGAATCATCTCCTTATCTGGGGGGGAGGTTCTGTCAAAGATAAACAAAGTCAGACATTAGCGAAAGCAATGAAAACAGGTTTTATTCAGTAACTACTGACAGTAAGAGAAAGAGCTGAGCTCCAGTCCAATTTGTGCAGAGGTGACTGGGCATTTCAAAGGGAGAATGAGGGAACAAGGAGGGGAAAGAACAGGGACCAAAGTGAAAAATAGCCAAGGATTGTGTAAATGTGATCAGGCCAGCTGTGTCTGCTAGCTGGTAATTATCATAGTTAGGATTCTATCCTCCCACCAAGACTGGAAGACAGAGGTCCTGTCCTTTCTGATTATATTTCAAAGGAATGGCTTTTAGGTCTTTGAGCAAAACACTCCTGAGTTATAGGAGGTTCCTGTATATCTCAAAGAGACAGAGAAAGCATTCATAACCGTAAGTCCTTTCTAGTAAATGCTCCAAGAAAGGGAGCTGAGAGGCCTCTCTCAGGTGTTGACTAGAACAAACAGCACTTTTTTTTTTATAGCCTTGAGCTGTTCCAGACAGAAACTCAAAAAGGATGGGGGTTGTCCTAGGGGGTACCACCTTAGGCTAGCAGAAGTTATGTTGAGCTTTGGTCAAGCCCCTTAGGGCAGGGCTGTGAAAGGACTGTTTGTGCCAAGAGTTTCTGCGTTCTCAGCTCTACATTGTGAATCCCACCTCCCCAGGATAAGAGAACTCACATTTCCAGGCTCCTGTACAGCTTGCAGGCAGGCATTTGGCCAAGTTCCTACTCTCTCCCTGAGGGTGTGAGCAATGTGAGGAAACTAGGCTCAGGGAAAATGTTTCAGGTAAGCATGGAGGTGAAGATAAAGGTATTTGAGAGAGCTTGGCAGGCCAGGTCTGAGAGTTTATAAATACTACAAATGGAATTACTTGCTCTCTTGGAACCAAGTGCCACTACTGGAATGAAGGCCTGCTGTTGGGCAATGCAGACAGGAACAGTAGGCAAGAATTGGAAAAGAACCCTGGCGTGGTGGCACATGCTTGTAATCCCAGTGGCTCAGGAGGCTGAAGCAGGAGGGTCATGAGTTCAAAGCCAGCCTCAGCAACTTAGGCCCTAAACAACTTAGTGAGACCCTGTCTCAAAATAAAATATTAGGGGCTGGGATTGTGGCGCAGTGGTAGCGTGCTCGCCTAGCACGCATGAGGCACTGGGTTCGATCCTCAGCACCACATAAAAACAAAGATATTCTGTCCACCTAAAATTAAAAAAATAAATAAATAAATATTTAAAAAATAAATAAATAAATAAAATAAAATAAAATATTAAAAAAGGGGCTGGGATCCTGGCACGGTGGCGCAAGCCTGTAATCCCAGCACTTTGGGAGGCTGAGATAGGAGAATCGCAAGTTCAAAGCCAGCCTCAGCAATGGCTAGGCGCTAAGCAACTCAGTGAGACCCTGTCTCTACATAAAACACAAAATAGGGCTGGGGATGTGGCTCAGTGGTCAAGTGCCCCTGAGTTCAATCTCCAGTACCAAAAAAAGGGGGGGGCTGGGGATGTTGCCCAGTGGTTAAGCACCCTTGGGTTCAGTCCCCTGTACCCCCAAATATATATATACATATATATATATATATATATGTTGCATGTTCTTAGGCATACAGCACTTGTCTCTACAGAACAAACTTGATTATTTCCTTCATTTATCTCTTTTCTTCTTGGCCCAATCTCTCTTCCTAAATGAGCTTCTCCGTTCCCATGGCTTCAGCTACTGTCTGACATGACACCCTAATTTCTATTTCCAACGCACCTCTTTCCTGTACTGCCATCCCAAGTATCTAATTGCCTTTCCTGAAGCTTTTCCCCTTTATCTCCCAGGCCCCTCAAAATAACATGCCCAAACTGTTGACCCTTCCCCAGAGCCTGCTCTCTGGCTTTGGGAATATACCACCATTTCCCCCATCTCATGCCAAAACACTGAGAATTCCACTTAATATCTTCCCTCTTCCACATTTTTCACATTCAATAAGTACCAAGTTACCTTCTAAATATCTGTGCTATCCTCTTTATTTTTCCTCGTCACTAGCCCTATCCTAAGCCCCCATCCTCTCTCACCTGAGCAGTTGCAATAGCCTAAGACACTCCTTGCATCAACTCTGGTTCCTGACCAGTACAGTCTTCTCATTGAACTTCTGTTTATTGTTTATTTAATTAATTTTTGCTGTGCTAGGCACTGAACCTAGGGCTTGCACATGCTAGGCAAACACTCTATTACTGAACTATATCCCCATCTCTTCTCAGTGGGCTTCTAAAAATCTGGTCATAACAGTTTTTTTTTAATATTTTTTTAGTTGTAGATGGACACAATATCTTTATTGATTTATTTTTATGTGGTGCTGAGGATCAAACCCAGTGCCTCACGCATGCGAGGCAAGCGCTCTACCACTGAGCCACAATCCCAGCCCTGGTCATAACACTTCTGTGTTTAAAACCCTCCAGTATTTGCCCACTACTTCTCAGATGAAGTTTAGAATCTTACCATGGCTTACTTGCAAAGCTCTAAATGGTCTGTCTCTGTCTACCTTCCCATCCCATTTTATATCCTGTAACTATTTCTGTATCCTAGGCCAAGTCTATGTCTTCAGTTATTTGAAAGCCCCATCTCTTTCCTGCTTCAGAACCTTTATGCATGTCTCTTTCTACCTCTGTTTCTCTTTTCAACTCCCAGGTCTTTCACCTCACTATCTTCTACTCATCCCTCAAGTCTCAGCTTACATGTCCCTTAAATGTCTCAGGGGAGTCTTCCTGTATCTCACCACCATCACTGTCACCTAGGCTAGGTAGTATGCTCTAATATCACTAGCACCCTCTAATTCTTAGCATTTATCACATTTGTCATTGTCGGTTGTATCATTTGTTTAGTCTTCTTATTATACTCAAGCTCCATGAGGATGACGTCTCTCCCAATCACCACCATAGATCTAGTATATTTTACAGTGCCAAACATATAGCAGTGCTCAATAAATATTTAATGAATGAATGAGTGAAGACACAACTACTTTGAGAGACATCACAGAACAGTAGAAATCACACAGGACTAGCAACCACAAGACCTGGATCCTAGCCCTGGTATTATCATTTCCTGGGTAATCTTCAGCAATAATTGAGCTTCAGTGTCCTAGTCTTTAACACAAAGGAATGATGGCCTCTGAAATTTCTTGTTTCCAACATGCAGGGAATATTGCTTTCTAGTGATGACTCCGGAAGCCACATGAAAGGGTGTCTCTATGTAGACTCCTGTTCTAGAAGGGAAGAGCAATACCATTACCTGGCTTTCCAATTCACTTTTCCCTGGTTCTCCCAATCTCGCTACTTTTGGTTTGATTACAAAATAAATATTCCTGTCATGTCCACCAAACTAACAGTTGACTGATCTGTTTGGGAGATTAAGACATAATGGAAGTTAAGGAGTGTCAAATGTTCAGCAAAGACAGAAAGCTGATTCTCTGAAACAGCTTCTCTTCTAGGGCTTGAGAATTATGGGGTCAATTTCATGGAAGTCTCCAGATGGTTTTATACCCATCAGCTCTCTCAGATTCTTCTGTTGGGGGACAGACTGTTCGGGTGGGAGCAGGGAACGGTGCTGAGGGTAGATTAAGCTGACACAAACCCCCATTCATTTGCAGCAGGCCCTGGGATGGGTTGGGGCCTGCTTGCCTGTGGGTGTGTCAGGCATTCTGAGAATTCATGTCAAACAAAATTACTCCTGTACAACAGGAAGGGCTGAATCACAAGACACTGACAGGTTTTCCAGTTTCCCCACCCTCCTCCCTCAAACTTTTCTTTCCCTGCTCCCCAAACCACTCCCCAGAACAGTGCATCCGCTGTGGGAGTGATGTTCAGCTTTAGCAAGAAAGAGCTAGTTTATAGTATCCACTGTCCCCATCCTGCTCCCCCATGGCTGCTCTCAGCCACAGACCAGGCAGTTTTGGGTCTTAGCTTTTCAGGAGCAACACAATGACATCCAAAAGAATTGAAGAAATATTTGCTCCCAGAGGTCCTATGGCCCCTTAGAATTACCATATTATCTATCCACACTATGCCAGCAAAGATTCTCCTCTTTTATTCAGGAGGCTAAGGAGGAAACAAAGATCACCATGCAAACCAAAATATTACATTCCCACAAAATCTGAGCCACATTAGGCTTCCTCAAAGAATCATACTTCCTTAGTTACCTTTCTAAGATGGAATGACCTGCTGGCTTGCTCAGCCCAGGGCAGACCAGCTGCCAAAGACGGTGTGTATTGAACAAGAGTATCTGACTCGAGGGGCTGAAGGCCAGTCCATGTTCAGTGCTTCAAGCCACATGTTTCAGAAGGCTGCATCTTTCAGAAACTGTACCTTCTTTAAATTTGCACAAAGCCATTGTACAAGCTACTAGGAGTTCTGGCCTACGACTCCAGATCTGCAGGGAGATGATAACCATCACAGAAAGAGGCCTGTGTTCATGTTGTCCCTTTGGTCTTCTTTTCTGAACCTCCTGCAAAACATTTTTCTTATTTCTTCAAAACAGTGTCTAGTCATTTCTTTAGTAAATACATCCATCTTTTCTGTGCTAGGCAGGGTGTTACCTTAGGCAGTTGGCTCAGAAAACATTTTCAAGAGAAAATAGATGGCAATCTTAGAGTAAAATAATTTAAGAAGATTTATTAAAAATACAAAATGACAGTTTACAAAGGTGCTGTGCGGTGGTACCATAAGGAATAGCGCAGTAACCTACAGCTAGTTGCAGCCAAGCTATTACCACGACTAGGCTCGAAGAGAGGAGAGGAGGAGGGGAACACTGGAATTTAGAACAGAGAGAATCAGGTAAAGCAGTGTTGATCGAAGTGTGATTCACAGACCTGTGGAGGTCTGCAAACAGGCACCTATGAGATATGGATCGCAACTGAAAGTAAATGTTTAGAAAATTTTAATAGCAATTAGTCATTGTCATAACATCAAATTATGGGATCACATCAGCAAACGTAGTTGGTTTTTTTTGTTTTTTTTTTTTTGGTACCGGAGATTGAACTCAGGGGCACTCGACCACTGAGCCACATCCCCAGCCCTATTTTGTGTTTTATGTAGAGACAGGGTCTCACTGAGTTGCTTAGCACCTCGCCGTTGCTGAGGCTGGCTTTGAACTCGCAATTCTCCTGTCTCAGCCTCCCTAAGTGCTGGGATTACAGATGTAAACCACCACACCTGGCTAAATGTAGTTTGGAATTTAAGTTTTGAATAGGAATATAACACAAATGAATTGACCAGCAAATGTTTTTTTCAACATTTTTTTTTTTTTGGTACTAGGGATTGAACTCAGGGGTACTCGACCACTGAGCCACATCCCCCAGCCCTATTTTTTGTGTTTTATGTAGAAACAGGGTCTCACTGAGTTGCTTGCTTAGCGCCTCACCGTTGCTGAGGCTGGCTTTGAACTCGCGATTCTCCTGTCTCAGCCTCCCTAAGTGCTGGGATTACAGGTTTGAGCCACCGCGCCCGGCTTCAGCAAATGTTTTGTGCTCCTTATTGTGATTAAGAAGCTCTGCCAGAATGTAAGTTGACATGCTACTTCCTTCATTGATAAAGTCGCACTCCCCATGGCGCCCTCCATAAACAAACAAACAAAAGTCAGCTAGGCTTTTGGTGTGCTAGGTGACACAGTAAAAAGTCCTAACTTCATCAAGACTAGTTAATGTGTTCAATTTGAGACTATTTTCTTTATTGTAGGATAATATGGAAAGCTGATTATAAACAACTGTGATTGTGTGC
The DNA here is from genome assembly GCA_004024805.1 of Geosciurus inauris. Taxonomy (NCBI): domain Eukaryota; kingdom Metazoa; phylum Chordata; class Mammalia; order Rodentia; family Sciuridae; genus Geosciurus; species Geosciurus inauris. Next base: position 51,822 of record PVHX01003061.1, on the reverse strand, counting down.
CGTGGTATGATGGTTACTGAAGGGGAAAGTTCTGTCAAGAAGATTTGAACGATAGAGTGAACTCTAGCGTATCATTTGGTCCTAACCTTTTCAGATTGTGAATTAGACAGCCAGACTTGCCCTTTTGTTTGATAGGTTGAGTATTTTAATGATCTGAATTCTTGCATACAAGGAAAAAATACAAATTTGAAAGAACAGAGCTCCTAAAATCAGTGACGTTATCAGTGAAGTTGGTGATAATTCCGATATTGCACATCTGCGAAAAGTTAACACCAAACACTTGATGGATTTGATAGGATATACTCAGCTTTATTTTTCCTCAAAAGACAATTCACACTTAGGAAATGAATGAATCCGGAACTATAACTTTATAGAATAAACTGTTCATGCTGGCTACTGATAAAAGATTGGAGATGAATTTTGAAAACAGTATCATTTGCCTTTTGTACTTTGAATGGAAGTACAAAATGAATAGTCTTAGCCTGCTGAAATTACCTGTTGACATGCCTTTTTAAACACTGATTTTTCTACTTTAAGTGTAACCTTTAAAAGTATTAAAGCAGTTTATTATATACACATCATATCCTTTGGATATGAATGTTGTCAATCCAAACTAGATCAGATAAATTAACCATAAAGCAAACTGTCAAATTATAAAACTAAAATATTGATATACACATTGTTCCTTCAAAGTATATACAGGTGTTTAATATGAGCAATTATAGAGCCAAGTTTTTGGTTTAGATATGATTGTAGGACAAGAAATTCTGCAGATAGCAGCAATTCCCTAAAGCAGTCACCTGTATGCAGACTTTCATTGAGCATAATGTAAAGTGTTTTCGTGACTGTCTTCTTTTCCCTCATGTTATATTTCTTCTGATTAATATAACTTTATGACTCCAAGTCTAATAATAAAAGTATGGGCCTAATATTTTGCAAATCATTTATTTTTGGCTTTTCTCATAATATTTTAATAATTTGTTTCATTTTATTTTATAAAAATATACTTTGCACTTGATTGGAAGTAAAATAAAACGAACTGGTTCTCCAGCTCAGATAGAGGAGTTAGCCGTAGAAGAGGAGCCTTGGATATCAGTGAGGATGCCCAGGCCATCTCCTGAGAGGGGCCAGAGAATAGACGCAGACTGCACTGGCTCCCTCTGTCTCTGCCGGAGCCCGCCTGTCAGCCTCAACCTACCAAGCAGAGGGCCCAGGAAACCTATAGAAGCAGTCCTTGCAGGTCAGCCTCCAGGACAGAGGAGAGGAAGGAGGATGGAGGATAGGAGAAGGCACATCTGAGACGGCACAAAGTTCAAAGATAAAAGCCACAGTTCGTGTCCCAAGGTGCCATTTGTTTTGTGGGCTAAAAAACAACGAGGCAATCTGGAGGTCGTGTAATCAGTGCCAGGAAAGGACAACGGAGTGCTGTGGGAATACATACCTACATCATTTAACCCAGAGGGCTCATCTAACTCAGCCTGGGAATTCAGGACAAGGAGTGGGCAGAGATGAAGTGACTTCCTAGGGAATATGATGTCTAAGCTGAGGAATAAAGAAAAAACAGCAGTGAGCCAGGAGACGGGATGGTAGGGGTTAGGGGCAAGGAACAGAGGGAATGGTCCACAGTGAGGCACAACAGCCAAATGACATAAACACGGAAGGCAAGCAGGTGAGGCAGGACAGGAAGGTCTGCTCAGATCAGGAGGCATCTCTTACTCTCAGGTACAGAGTTTAACTTTATCCTGAAATAAACCAGGACTTAGACTACAGAAGGAATAACTGAGAAAGTCTTGACTAAAAAAAAATAAAGGAAAAAGCAGGAAGTAGCAAAGTCTGCATTCAAGGAGGAACAACGATGATGGTAGGGACAGGTAGAGGCTTAGAGAGGGCTGACTGGGTGCCACCCCCCTGCTCTAAGTTCTTAACATGCATTAATTCATTTGCTACTCCCAGTGCCACTCCAGAAGGAACGTTGTGATTGTTCCCACTTTATTTTTTATTTTATTTTATTTTTTTTGGTACCAGGGATTGAACTCAGGGGCACTCGACCACTGAGCCACATCCCCAGCCCTATTTTGTGTTTTATGTAGAGACAGGGTCTCACTGAGTTGCTTAGCGCCTCTGTTGCTGAGGCTGGCTTTGAACTCGCGATTCTCCTGTCTCAGCCTCCCTAGGTGCTGGGATTACATGTTCCCACTTTATAGATGAACAGATTGAGATACTGAGAAGCTGAGTAATAGCCCAAGTTCACACTGCTTATAAATAAAAAGAGCTAGGATCTGCACCCAGGCAGCCTGGCTCTAGCATCTGTGCTCTTAACCGCAAGCAAGCCAGAGCAGAGAGCCTGGGATGGGGAGGAGGGAAAGCCGATGTTGGCCTTCTTTACTGTTTCCTCCATGGAGAGCCTAATGAACCCCAAATCCGCAGCAATTCCCCTCTTAACCAGCTGTTCCTCAATGTCTTGTCTTTGCCTTTGCCCTCAGGTGCCCAAACCTATCATCTGTGTTGGATGAAATTTTCTTATTTTCCCCTTGCATTTTGGGTCATGCTATAAAGGCAAGTTCACAAGAGATGGGATGACTGGACTCAAGTAGCCTCATTGTATGGTCCTGCTCAGGTCACGGAATGGATGGGATCCCGTGTGCAACAAGCTGCCTTCTTCCAGTGGTTCCCTTTCTTTTTGTGTAACCTGATTCATATTTGGTATCTTTGTAGATTGACAACACTCCCTCCCATTCTGGATTGTTTTATTATTGGGCCCTGACTATGGGCATTTGCTTTTCCAGTTGATCTGCGTTGTTCATGAAATGCTTTGTCATCTATTAACCCAGGGCAGCTACTGAGTTCCTGTAGGTGGCACAAACACAAGCAAGCAGCTCTTTATATGTGTGTGTGCATGCACGCACATATGTCCCAAGGGAACAGGGCACTGCTGAGTTCAGGCTGATTTTTTGCTCATCATTTTCTAACAAAACACATTCACAAGAAAGCAATGTGCTGTTCTGACTCTTGCAGTGATGTCATGGAGCTCGTGTTGTATATTTTTCAGAGTTCATTAATTTTTATTTGTTCTCAGTTAAGATCTTGCCCAATGGATTGTGTAAGTACAATACCTCTAAACTCAAAGTCACCAACTTAAGATATAGTTGAAAATATGTGATGTGATACTATATTACATACAACCAGAGAAATGAAAAGTTGTGTTCCATCTGTGTACAATGAATCAAAATGCATTCTGCTATTGTATACCTAAGTAGAATAAATAAATAAATAAAAGAAAATATGTGACTATAGGTAATGACTAAGGACACAGAATCTTGGAGCTAGACTGCCTGCGTTCAAATCTGGGCTTGGCCCCATGCTATTTGTAAAACACTTAACAACTTAAAGCTTCAGTTTCTTGATCTGAAAAAATGGAAATTATTAAATGAGGCTGTCTATATGAAAATTTTCAGCATACTGTCTGGCCCGGGGGAGTCCTCAACCATTATTATTTGATGATTATCGCCCTGACTACATGTGCATTAATGAGGCAAGAGAGTGCTCCAGGACAACAGAGTGTCCTCATTTCCTCATCAGGAGAGATGCGTGTGTGTGCATGCTCCTATTTTCTCATTTTCGCATCAGAAGCGGTGCATGTGTGTGCATGCTCAAAGCCCTTAGACTAGCAAGGCTCTTGAACTCAGAGGTCCAGGAAGTATGCAGTCTACTTTACAGTAGTCATCACTTCTGCTGGTTGATGAAGTTGACATAATGCCCCCCCCCCTTTTGTTTTCTGAGCACCAACCAGGTTCCTAGAGCTGTATATGTCAAGATCGTGCTTCAATTGGCTGGAGTGAGCCATCCAACATGGGAAGATGAGGAATGACAATATTGAGATAAGGGAAATAAACACCGAGGGTAAAGATCACTGAAAGTCTAGAAGAGGAATTGGAGTCCAGTATTGAGTTTAAGATACAGTTGGCCATCCTTTGGTTCTACAAATGGCTTTGTGGAAAGAAAACTAAGATAGACTCCAGGCCCCAGATGCTAAGGGACTACCTTAGGCTCTAGGACATCTATGGAAGAGGAGCCAAGGGTGGCATCTGGTTGGGAGAAGGGACAGGAGACATAGCTTTAGCCTGTCTTTACACATGGAGTCCTTGAGTATCCATGTAACGAGGGTATTATACCCTCATCAAAAGACCTCCCATCAGAACTCTGCTCAAATATCCCCCACTGCTCAGGGTTTCCTGCACTGAAAATATGGATAAACTAGTTGGAAAACCAGGCAGACCCTCACTGTGGTGCCTACCAGGCCAGGTCTTGCTGCACTTGGCCTGTGACTGAAGGTGATACCACTGGCCCTGAAGTGCCTTTACATCCATGGACCACCATGCCCCACAAAAATGTATGTGCAGGGTTCTTTTGATAGCAAGTACTACCCTAGGAGTTGTCTTATAAATATACAGGATTGTAAGGGGGTGCCAAGGGCTTAGTGTAGCTCCCCCAAATGAAAGGGCTGTCTTATAAAATAGAGGTCTGTTATTTTAAAAATATTTGGAGAAAGCCACTCTCCAGCTGTGTGGCCTTGACTATGCTGAGCCATGGCTTCCTCACCTGTAAAGGAAGGTGAGGACATCATGAATGCAAGGAGCACCTACCACCAGGCACTTTTGTACAGTGATGATGAAGGGCAAATGAAATAGTACTTTTGAAGTGCATAGTATGTCATTATCAGGCACATGCTAGGTTCTTGATAAATGGTAGCTCCAATAAACTTGATAATGTTTGGGGGGAAAGTATTTCTTAGATTCAGCCCAGTGACAGAAGCATTTGAAAAGACTATGATGGCTACTTTTGTACATGCAAACATCTCTCTATCTATACCCCCAGAGACCCTGTGAATTTCCCAGAGGGGCCCCTCATCCTCTCTACTCCAGTTTTGGGCTACAGAAGTTGCCCTGGGACTGAGCAAGACTGTCACCACAGCCCTGATTGCTGCAAGAATCCCTTCTTCCCCCAGGCTAACCACAGGAAAGCCACTTGCATCATATGACTACAGGAAATCAAAGGGAATAAAAACTGCTAACGTTGAAGTCTAATTTACTCAACAACTGTCTAGCTGGTAGGCAATAGGTTTTTGCTATTGCTCACAGAGCTGGTAGTAACAGTCCTTGTGCACGTCTCCAGTTTTACGTAGGGTAAGAATGAAACTGCTGGATTGTAAGGTATGTGGATATTCAACCACCCCAGATACGGCCAAACTGTTTCCCAAAGTGGTCATACCAACTTACATTCCTAGCAGCAATTCATTAAGTGACCTCAGGATCTATATCCTCCAGTGCTATCATGCATCAGTTAAAAGACTAAACACTGGCTATAAACAATAAAAATAAATCTTAGAAATATAATAGTAAGAGAAAAAAGCAAATTTCAGGAGGATGCACACAGCATACTTTATATAACTTGGAAACCAGCTGAAAAGAAAATATGTATACATGCTCTATCATCACATAAAGATAAAACAAAATATAACTATCAAAAGGAACTTGAGGAAGAGAGAAAGTTGCACACCCATATTCATAGTAGCGTTATTCAAAATAATCAAAAGGTAGAAGTAACCCAAGTGCCCATAGATGCATATATGGATAAAAAAATGTGGTATAATTATACAACGGAATATCATTCAGCCATAAAAAGCAAGGAAATTCTGACACATGCTACTACATGGATGGACCTTGAAGATATTATGCTACATGAAATAAACCAGTCACAGAAAGACACATCTTGTATGATTCCCCTTATCAGAAGTAACAAGAACAGTCAAATTTAAAGAAACAGAAAGTAGAATGGTCACTGAGGGGAGGGGAACAAAGGGAGTTGTTTACCGGTTTCAGAGTTTCAGTTTTGCAAAATGCAAAGGGTTCTAGAGATTGCTTGTGCAAGAATGCGAATGTATTTAACCTTACTGAACTGCACACTTAAAAATGATAATGAGCCGGGTGCGGTGGCTCATGCTTGTAATCCCAGCACTTTGGGAGGCTGAGACAGGAGAATCGCGAGTTCAAAACCAATCTCAGCAACAGTGAGGTGCTAAGCAACTCAGTGAGACCCTGTCTCTACATAAAGCACAAAATAGGGCTGGGGGTGTGGCTCAGTGGTTGAGTACCCCTTAGTTCAATCCCTGGCACCAAAAAAAAAAAAAAGAGAGAGAGAGAGAGAGATAATGATAGTGTGTTCAACATTTTGTGTACCTGTACCAAAATACCTGAGGTGATCAACTTAAAAAGAGGAAAAGTTTATTTTGGCTCACAGTTTTGGAGGTTTCAGTCTGCAAGCAGTTGGCCTCATTTCTTTAGGTACTATATCATGGAGGAAGTGGTGACCAAGAAAGTGTTCAGTTCAAACAGCTGGGAAGCAGGAAAAGAGATAAAGAGGAGAGGCTGGGGTCCCCATATTTCTTCCAAGGGCACACCTCCAATGACCTAACTTCCTTCCACTAGCTTTACCTCCTAAAAGTTCCACTACTTCCCAATAGCACAGCAGGCTGGGGACCAAGCCTTTAATACATGGACCTTAGGACAACATCAAAGATTCAAACTATAGCAGATGGTGAATTTTACATTATATGTATTTTACTACAAATAAAATAAAAAAGGATAAAAAGGAACTCAAAGGAACTAGGAATATGAAATTTAGGAAAATTGTCTCCTGTGGCAGGGGGAAGTCATGGGAAGTAGGGGCAGAGGGCAATATCACAGCCCCATGCAGCTAGCTGTGAATTGTTGTCAAGATCCTAACTTTCATTTTGAGTCGTGAATTCTTTTGAAAAATAGAACTATGCCAGGCATAGTGGCACACACTCGTAATTCCAGCTACTTAGGGGGCAAAGGCAGGAGGATTGCAAGTTTAAAGCCAGCCTCGACAACTTAGACCCTGTCTCAAAATAAAAAATGAAAAAGGGCTAGGGATGTGGCTCTGTAGTACAGTGACCCTGGGTTCAATCCCCAGTAACCCAAAATAAATAAATAAAGCTTATTATGCTTTTAAAATAAATAAACATATTCTTTCATGTACCAATGAGATACTGTCATGAACCAGAGTATTAGATCAGTCTAATTCTCTATGAGTAAAAGGGGAAAACATTCAGTCTCAAAATTCTCTACAGGAAAGTATTAACCATTTTAAAATTTGCAATAAAGCTGTGACTCTTTCCCCCTAATGTTTTCTTTTTGTCATGTTCCAAACTCCTGATTTAAAGAAACTTCCAGAACTTTGGGCAAAGGGGATGGAGCATGGGAGCAGAAAAGATGGTGGAATGAGATGGACATCATTCCCTTAGGTACATGTATGACTGCACATATGGTGCAATGCTACATTGCGTACAACCAGAGAAATGAAAAGTTGAGCTGCATTTGTGTAAATGAATCGAAATGCACTCTGCTGTCATATATACCTAATTAGAACATATTAATTAATTAATTATTTAAAAATAGAACCCTTCCAGGGGCTGAGGGTGTGTCTCAGTGGTAGGGTACATGGCATGCACAAGGCCCTGGGGTCAAATCCCTAGCACTAAAAAAATAAATAACTCTTTCAGGTGTTATTGCAGTTAGAAACCTGAGCCAGAAAGACCCCCAGCTCATGGACACTGAATCCAATTCCCACTCTGCAGCCTCATCCATGGACTTTTCTTTCTGTTCCTGACAGCCCTCCCTTTCACACTGTCCTTCCAGCTGCTGTGGCTGCTGCTGCTGCTGTTGGTAAGGCCTTCCATGGAGGAGAAAGCAGCCTTGCTATCTCCTATGAAGTTCCTCTGGCACCTTCCCCAACCCAGTTCTTTATGGAGCACACAACACCACCACCAGATGCATGGCTGGTCACGAAGCAGAAGCAGGCACATCTCCTCTCCCAGGTCACCTGTCTGTCTGGAACAGGTCCCACTTCATTGCCTGAGATGATTCTGCCACCACAGTCCCCTCCCCTTTCTCAAAAAAGAACCAGAGAATTATTTCTCCAAGAAAATCTACAAACTCCAAAATTGTTGGACAAACAAAATGGAGATAGAAGTACAGGAAGGGATAAACCGACCGCTTCCGATGTGAAATAGCTGTGGAAACAGAATTAATGGAAATCTGGTGCCTTCTGAAACTGGCTTTAATTAGGATGTTTTTCCAGAGCTGCAGAAAGGCAGACAGCAGCTGAGGATCTTTTATGCCACAAGATAGCAGAAAGGCTTTATACCTCTGAAAGGGGGAGAGGATGGGGAGCAGGCATTTAAGGAAGAGCATGACATCTTCCTTAAGTCATGTGAGGATGTTGACAACCTCTGCCTAGCCACCTAGGATCCAATTAAAGGTCAGGTGGCTTTGCCAGCCCTTCTCCCAATTGAGGAGCACATACTCATCTTAAAGCCACAGGAAAGACTTTGGAGATAACTCCTTCTTCAGACACACGGAAGTGAAGCACAGGTCAGGCTGGTCACAGGTCAGGTCACTTAGGTAGTTAATGCTTAAAGTCACTGCCCATGGCTTCTGCCCTGGATCCCAAACTTTTCCTCAGTACCTGTAGACAGTGGGTCTTGCTCAGGTGCCCTGGGTGAGACACATAATAAATGGTGCAAAGAAACATTACGACTGAAGGCTGGCTTCCTGAGGAACATACTGCTGTAAGTGACTAAATCGAATGAGGGACCTCACCATTGGAGAATGGGAAGGGAGAGAAAAGGACTGGAACTCACACGCCAACTGTGTGCTGACGTGGGGCTATTGCCTTGCAGGTGTTTTCTCTTTCAATTCTCTCAACAAATCTTGGTAATTATACCCATTTTGTGGATGAGAATATGGAGACACAGAAATAGTAAGTAACTTGCCTAAGGTGGCCTCATTACAAGTCAGCTGTGCTATTTAACCTCAGGTCAGCCTGGAGGACCTGGATATTCCTGTTTGACACATACTCAGGTCACAAGAGTCAAGTCACACCCACATGGAGTTTTAAGAATCTCTAAGTTAGGTAGAAACATATTTTCCTTTGACATTCCAGGAAGACCCTCAGCAAGGAAATGAAATTGGGAGTAAGTGTAGGAGATTTATTTTTTCCATTGGGGATATTTGATCTTCTTAGGAGATTGAAATATTCTCAAACCATTTGGCAGTAGCTATTTTTAATGTTTTTATTAGTGCATTATAGTTATACATAATAGTTGGGTTCACTTTGACATAATCAGACTCATATGGAATTTAATTTCCGTCCTTGGTCCCCAACCCCTTTCCTTTCCTTCCCCTCCTCCTATTCCCTTTCCTCTACTTTACTGGTATTTTTATAAAATTATTCTATAATAAAAGTATTACTGCTAGCTCATTGCCCTACATCTTTGAGAAAAGGAAACTTTGTATTTAGCATTTAAAATGAAATACTTATTTTTTAAATATTTTTTAGTTGTAGATGGACACAATATCTTTATTTATGTATTTTTATGTGGTGCTGAGGATCCAACCCAGTGCCTCACACATGCTAGGTAAGCACTCTACCACTGAGCCATGATCCCAGCCTGAAATACTTATTTTTATAAGGCATACTAGTTTGTTTTCTAGCTAAGGTATACTGGTTGTCTTTCATTAATTTCAAGAACTATAGAAAATCGCGGGTGCTATGAAAGTTGCTAAGGGCAGGAAGCCCCTCTAGCTTCTAGCTGGGGCTCTGCTGCACCCCATGTTTCACAATGGAAATGTGCCCCATACACACAACAAGTATCTCATTTGTGGACATTTATATTGTTTTTCAGTTTTTAGAGTATTCTCAACCATGTTCTAACAAACATTTCCTACTTAAGTCACAGATATATGACATTATTTCCCTATAATAAATTACTAGCCATTACTGGTCAGATTTAAGAGATTTGATACACATTGCCAAATTGCTCTCCAGAAGTGCTACAGTTTACATTCATTCATACAGTAGTGTGTGAGTCTTTTGCCCAGACCCTGGTGAATCCTGGGTTTGCTTTTCCTTTTTTTATTATTGATAATGAAATGAATATAATATTATTTATTATTTAATATTATGTATAATGAATCAAAATGCATTCTGCTGTCATATATATGTAATTAGAATAAATAAATTATTTAATTAATAATAAAAAAAGAACCCTTCCAGGGGCTGGGAATGTGTCTCAGGGGTAGGGTACATGACACGCACAAAGCCCTGGGTCAGATCCCTAGCACTAAATAAATAAATAACTCTTTCAGGTATTGTTGCATTTATTGTTACATTTATGCAAATTTCTTCTTTTCTGATGCCAGTCTACTTCCCTGACTAATTTATCTATTACTACACTTGTCTTTTACCATTAGTTGAAAAGTACTTTTATATAGTGGGAATATCCATGCTGATACACTTCATTATATAGAAATCAAAACTTCTATGTATTGTAAACCATCAGAAAACCAAGTTAAAACACAGATGAGAAATTGAGAAAAGCAAGCTGGCAATAAATATAACAATTTTCCTATATAGTTTCTATATTATTTTTCTCCAAGGTTTTTATCATCTCAAAGACCATATAAATATTCATTTTTTAATTAAAAGTTTTTAAAAATTCACTTTTGTTTTCTAGTAGTTTGTTAGGATGTTTATGGTTTTATTTGTTAACATCTAAACCTTTATGCAACTGGAATTAATTTTTGGTATGAGATTTACAACCGTAATGATTCCAACTTGATTTTTCCAGGTAGTTAATTAATTGCTGTAGCATGATTTTCCTTTCTCAAGGATCTTAATACCATCTTTATTGCATACCAATATATGTTCTTATAAAGATTTGGGTTTGGGCTGGGGTTGTAGCTCAATGGCAGAGTCCCTGAAGCACATGTGAGGCACTGGGTTCCATCCTTAGCACTACATAAAAATAAACAAATAGGGGCTGGGATTGTGGCTCAGTGGCAGAGCACTTGCCTGGCATGTGTGAGGCACTGGGTTCGATTCTCAGCACCACATATAAATAAATAAAATAAAGGTCCATCTACAACTAAAAAACAACAAAAAATAAATAAACAAATAAAAGAAAGGCATGCTGTCCATCTACAACTACAAAAAAAAATTTTTTTAATTCAAGTTTGTTTCCTATTCTTTTTCGTGACCTGTGATCTCTTCTAAATTCTAAAGCTGTCCCTATTTCAACAAAGGCCCCCAGTTCTCAGTAGAGTTTGTCTAGCTTTGGAAATCTCTGTTTATATTCTTTTATTATTATTATTATTATTATTTTAAAAATATTTTAAAGTAGCCAATGGGTTTTAATTTAATTTATTTACTTATATGTGGTGCTGAGAATCAAACCCAGTGCCTCCCACATGCCAGGTAAGCACACTACCACTGAGCCATGACCCCAGCCCTCTGTTCATATTCTTGTCTCTTAGGCTGGGCTATGAGTTCCTTGAGGGCAGAGTCCCGTCTTGCTCCACTTTGTACCCAAAGAGCCTTGCGCAGGTGTGATGAAGCACACCACCACCACAGGGCAGAGGGCAAGCCCCAGATTTATCAAAGTACAGGATGGCCCTGTACATTAGAAAGGTCAGAAAAATGTACCAGATAATTTTTTGTATAAGTATGTCCCATGTAGTGTTTGGGATATGCTTCTTCTCAAAGTTATCCAGACATCTCCACTGGAATGCCCATCCTCCTCACACCTCATACCTCCCCTTTCTGTGGATACACACTGGCAAATAAGGAATTCATCTTTTACATGCCAAATGCCATAACTGACATGCTCAAATTGGAAGCTGGCTGACTGAGCCTGAGGGTGGAGAGGGAAGCATCTCAGGCCAGGGAGAGTTTGACTCAGGTCTGGTCTTCCACAAGGCCCTCCTGGGTCCTAGGGCCTTCACCTGAATGGAGCAGAGGAGACAGTCTATGATTCTGCAGCTAAGTGTTCATGACCCTTTAAGCTTTCCTTCTTGTATAGAAGGACAAATAGGGCACAATTGCTCTGATGCCACCAGCATGTGATACCAGACTGAACATGCCCATCAGGCAGCGTGGCAAAACAGCCATCCTGTTTCTCTATTTTTTTTTAAATATTTTTTAGTTGTCAATGGATCTTTATTTTATTTATTTATATGTGGTGCTGAGAATCGAACCCAGTGCCTCACACATGCAAGGCAAGCGCTCTACCACTGAGCCACAGTCCCAACCCCCTGTTTCTCTATTTTAATTCTACAATTTCTCCTTCATGACAGCAAACATTTTAGTCACATGTATACAGGTGACTCAAGCCCACAGAGTCTATGCACTTGGTCAAAATGTCCCCTTAGTTAGGGCCAGACACAGTGCTACAATGGTGAACAAAAGCCAGGCGGGTGCCGGGTGCATTGCGCATGGTTATAATCCCAGCGGCTCAGGAAGCTGAGGCAGGAGGATCACGAGCTCAAAGCTAGCCTCAGCAACAGCGAGGCTCTAAGCAACTCAGTGAGACCCTGTTTTTAAATGAAATACAAAAAAGGGCTGGAGATGTGGCCCAGTACCAAAGAGGGGCAGGGAAGCCAGGCTGGCCCTTGATGTCATGGAGTTTACAGTCTAGTTATAAATCACATATCAAATTTGTTTTTGTTAAAAAGTTATAAAGGCATATGAAAGCAGATAATGGGAATCCCAGTGTAGAGCCAGGTTGGGGACCACTGGCATATTGGCCCCTCTGTTGGCCGCTCAGGCTGGAGTCATCTTAGAAAGGCCTCTTGTCATGGTTTGGATATGAGGCATCCCCCAAAAGCTCCTGTGTTAATGCATACATGTTCAGAGGTGAAATGATTAGATTCTGAGAGCTGTACCCTAGTCAGTGGATTAATCTATTTGATGGATTAATAATTTAATGGACTGACTGGGTGATAACTGTAAATAGATGGGGTGTGGCTAGAGGAAGTAGGTCACTGGGGCCATGTCTTTGGGGAATATATTTTGTCCGCTTCTTCCCTCTCTCTGCTTCCTGGCTGCCATAAACTGAGCAGCTTTCTTCCCCGACACTGTTCTGCCATGATGTTCTACTTCACGTCAGAGGTCCAGAGCAATGGAGTCAGCCAACCATGAACTGAGACCTCTGAAATCGTGAGCCAAAATAAACTTTTCCTCCTCTAAGTTGTTCTCATCAAGTGTTTTGGTCACAGTGACAAAAATCTGACTAACACATCTTCCATTGCTGTGCCTAGGACCACACTGCCCAAGATCCCAGCCTAATCTGAGTTTAAGGCCTAAGTAAGATTTTCAGAGACTCAAGACACTGCAAAAATTACTATTTGTCCCTCACCCTTTCTTTTAAGTAGTTCAAAATAAAAACAAAATCATAAAATAACATTTCTTATTTTTAATGACGCAAAACTTACACAGCAGCTAAAATTAAAAGCTTATTCCTATGTAATCCCAGCACTTACGGAGGCTGAGACAGGAGAATCGCGAGTTCAAAGCCAGCCTCAGCAACGGCGAGGTGCTAAGCAACTCAGTGAGACCCTGTCTCTACATAAAACACAAAATAGGGCTGGGGATATGGCTGAGTGGTCGGGTGCCCCTGAGTTCAACCTCCAGTACCAAAAAAAAAAAAAAAAAAAGCTTATTCCTAAAATTTCTCTACAGTGTATTTGTGTACTGCCTTGACTGTGGCCCTACACATGTACTTACTCTATCTATTGGGTAGATTTGCACACTGACTGTTTAATGTCCAGCAAACTAAAGCTCTACACAGCCCAGTTTCTGAGCAGTCAAGATGAAAGCATGACCCTCCTTCTAGGTTTAATTTGAATTAAACTGCCAGGCTATACTTGGTCCAGGAAACTGATAATTCTCAGCAAGTAACCCTCAGACAAGGTAGTTCACTGTCCAGTGTAACTCTACAGCCTGATTTGCAGAGGGACCAGAGGGTTCCCCATGAAGAGCACATTCCCATCTGAGAAACCAAGTTCAATTAGAAGCATGGGAAAAGCCACCAGGTCTGTCCATTAGGAAAGTGACCCTTAGTATGTCTAGTTTTAATGGAGATGAGTGTTTTCTGCAATGACCAGTTCTGATGGGAGAATTAGTCAGGGACACTGTTACTACCCTTCCCATTGTGCCCCACCTGGTGCCCAAGCTCAAGGGATAGAAAGTTCCAGGAGATGGATGGAGAGTGGTATGCCTGTCAAGGCTGCTCAAGCTGGGCTCACCCCTTGCGCCCGCCATGGACCAGGTGCCAATACGGACAACACTAACCTGAAAACTTCCTCAGGATTTTCCTGAATACAAACAAATGGAGGGGATTTCTATCTTTTCTTGGTGACAAAGCCAAGAAGATGGGAACCTTGTACAGCCTGAATCCAACTTCTGAAGAAAGCTGGAAGAGGGCTCTGAGCATGACACCTTTAACCAAATCCTTCCTTCTGATCCCCCAGTGTATGAGCATAGCTTTGCCCCCTGGCAGAGTTGGAGGAAGCTCCTCATGGAGGCCAATTGGTGGTCACATTCCCTGTGTCCTTGTCACAGCTGACTCTACCCACACTGGTCATCTACTACTCTAGCTAGCACAGTCCTGTTGTGTTCTGCCACTGCAGTCAGGGTGTGAATGACAGAAAACTCACTCTGAGTTAGCTTAAGTGAGAAAGGAAATCCATTGATTCAGTATGTAAACCCCAGGTAGCTGGGCCTCAGAAACATCTGGACCCAAGGTCACCAACAGACTTAGTATTTACAGGTTCCTTCCCTCCCCCCCCCCCCGCCCCCGTCTACATATTAGTTTTGTGCTTTTAGAACAACTTTTCCTATAATGTTGGAATCAAGCTATTGGTAGCAGTAGACTTCCATATATCCAGTTGCCCCCAAGAACAGATGGGGATCCCTTCTATTAGTTCCTATTCTGAAAGATCCAGAGGAAAGTTTCTGGTTGGATGGGCTGGGTTGGCTATCCAAGCCTGGTAGCTGAACCCTCTAGCATCATGTGGTTGGAGTAGGGTGGGGAGGTAAGCTGGTCATATAGGCTGCCATAACAAAACGCCACAGACTGGGTGACTTAAATAGCACACATTTGTTTTTTCATAGTTCTAAACGGTGGGAAGTCCAAAATCAATGTGTCAGCAAGATGGGCTTTATTCTGAGGCTGCTTCTCTTGGCTTATTGGTGAGGACCATATTGTTGTGTGTCCACCTGACCTCTTTGTATGTATGCAGAGAGGGTGAGCTGTCTTTTGTCTCTTCTTAAAAGGACACTAATCCTGGGCTGGGGCCGTAGCTCAGTGGTAGAGTACTTGCCTAGCATGCGTGAGGCCCTGTGTTCGATCCTCAGCACCACATATAAATAATAAATGAATAAAATAAAGATCTGGGGCTGGGATTGTAGCTCAGTGGTAGGGCGCTTGCCTCGCATGTGTGAGGCCCTGGGTTCGATCCTCAGCACTACATACAAAGCAATAAAATAAAGACATTGTGTCCGTCTATCTACAACTAAAAAAATATTTTAAAAAATAAAATAAAATAAAGATCCATCAACAACTAAAAAAAAAAAAAGCCAGCCTCAGCAATGGCGAGGCACTAAGCAACTCAGTGAGACCCTGTCTCTACATAAAACACAAAATAGGGCTGGGGGTGTGGCTCACTGGTCGAGTACCCCTGAGTTCAATCCCCAGTACCACACACACACACAAAAAAAGGACACTAATCCTATTGGATCAGGGCCCCACATATGTGACCTCATTTAATCTTAATTTCTTTCTTTCTTTTCTTTTTTCTTTTTCTTTTACCAGGGATTGAACCACGGGGCCACATTTCCAGCCCTTTTTCTTGTACCAGTAGTGCTTAACCATGGAGCCACATCTCTGGCCCTTTTTATTTTTTATTTTGATTCAAGGTCTTGCTATGCTGCTTAGGGCCTCACTAATTTGCTGATGGTCGCCTTGAACTCACCATCCTCCTGCCTCAGCCTTTGGAGCTGCTGGGATTACAGGCATGAGCCCCTGCACCCAGCACCTTAATTGTTTTCTAAGAGGCCTCAACTTTTCAACATATGAATTTGGGGAGGCAACACATTGAGTTCATAACCTGAGGAAAATATTGCTCACCCAAAGAAGGCCAGAATAATAGGGTAAACAAACCTACAGATGTCCTTTCCCCAATACACACACAAGTGCTTGTCATCGTCCTGCCTTTGACCCTTTACCAGAGACTAATCCCTACTGGATGATTATTTCCTGCCTACTCTCCAGCTCCCTGCAGCTGCACCTTCCCCTAAACTGAGGCTATTGAATGCTGGGTTCATGTTACATGTAGCCTGGGATTGGAGGCCTCCTGAACCATGTGTGTCCTGAGCTTTGTTCATGAAACTGAATAAGAACTAAAGGAATCTTGATCATGTCTATTGTCCTCATGTAAAAGCCTACCCCTGGGTAATGAGCTCAGTGGATGCTGGAGGTTTCTTCCATTCACTTCAGAACTCCTTTCTCCCCCATCCATTTATAAGGTCCTCAGGGCCTTTATACCTCTGTCCTTGGAAAAAAGAAATGGGATTACCCAGATCACACAAACATGGTGGTGGCTTTCTACAATAGAAAGACACAATTTTCTAAGGCAAAAGAGTCCACCAAGTGACCAGCACAGTGAATGAGGAAAGATCTACAAGGCACATCCATGGAAAATTTCAGAAAACCAAGGATAACAAGCAAATCCTAACATCTTTCAAAGAGAAAAACCAGGTCATTTAAAAAGAACCTAGACTCAGCATGACCCAGGCTTCCCCACACCAAGACTATGAGCTAGAGAACAACATAGGAATATTTCCAAATGAGAGAAGTGACATTTCAATTGGAGAATTATATCCAGCTAAACTATTAATCAAGAATATGGGTAGAACAAAGACATTTTCAAATATCTGAGAATTCAGAAAGTTGGGATTTCATAGTCTCTTTCTTAGGAAAGCCATTGGAAGATGTATTTCCACAAAATGAGGGAATAAACTGAGATAAGAAGATATGGGGTCTGGGGCTGGGATTGTAGCTCAGCAGTAGAGCGCTTGCCTCTCATGCATGAGGCCCTGGGTTCGATCCTCAGCACCACATACAAGACAATAAAATAAAGACATTGTGTCCATCTACAATTAAAAAATATTTAAAAAAAAAAAAAAAAAAGATATGGGGTCTGGATACCAGGAGAGCCACAGAGGAGTTTGGAGAAAAAGAATCAAGAATAAACAAAGGAGGCCTCCTGGAAAGTAATGGGGTTGTAGGTTATCTGATGTATCTTAGTGCTTGAATAATTATTGCTAAGCATTTGATAGATCACATGGAATATTTGAAAATAAAATACTAATAGGTACAATGAAAGCTAAAAAAATGAAGGGGGAAGATCTGAGGCAATTCTTCACTTCAGAAGGAAAAAGTAATTTAAAAATGAAACAATTTCAGTGCAGAGTTAGGAGGGAACAATATGTAGATAGTCACAAGAATATAAATGCTATTGATTTCACAAAACTGTGCTTCAACCAAATCTGTGGAATGGAGGCAAGGAAATTGATAAGGGAGCTAAGACCTTACTGTGGCATTCAGGCAAGTCAATAGATACGGAAGGAAACAAATCAAGAAATAGCAGCATAAACAAATGGTTTAGAAATATGAATATAAACTGGGCGCGGTGGCGCAAACCTGTAATCCCAGCACTTAGGGAGGCTGAGACAGGAGAATCGTGAGTTCAAAGCCAGCCTCAGCAAGGGCGAGGCACTAAGCAACTCAGTGAGACCCTGTCTCTACAGAAAACACAAAATAGGGCTGGGGATGTGGCTCAGTGGTCGAGTGCCCCTGAGTTCAATCCTCAGTACCAAAAAAAAAAGAAAGAAAGAAATATGAATATAAATACCGGAGGAATCAGCTAAGTGAATTTCAAGTGATGCCCTTTGGGAATTAGAACTTGAAGGAGAGAAAAAGAAGGAAGGAAATGCTTTTTGATATAGCCTTTTGTTAGCATTTTATTTTTAAGTAGAGTGTAGGTATTAACTTCAATCAGAAGTAAATATAAGGGCTGGGGTTGTGGCTCAGTGGTAGAGCACTTGCCTAGCATGCTCAAGGCACTGGGTTCGATCCTCAGCACCACATAAAATAAAAATAAATAAAATAAAGGTATTGTGTTCATCTATAACAAAAAAAATTTTTTAAAGAAGTAAATATAATAAGTTCCAGAAAGCTATTGTACAGCATGATAATACTATAATTCATAATAGTACACACTTGAAAATTTGCATACTTGAAGCTAAGAGTAGCTCTTAAATGTTCTTACCACAAACAAATGATAAGGACATGTTTGGATGTGTGAAGGATATGTTAATGAGCTTGACTTAATGATTTCACAATGTATCATGTTGTACCCTGTAAATACATTCAATTTGCATTTGTCAATTATACCTTAATAAAGCGAGGGGGATTAAATACAATCTTAAAACAAAGAATAATTGCAAAAACTAATGAAAATCATTAAAATCTAGTCTAGACCAGCCTTTTACATATGAGGTCATTGAATTTGAGAGACATGAATAGACTTGCCCAAGTTTACAGAGCAAATCACTGGCAGAACTTGTTCTAAAACCCCAAGCCAAGCTGTTTTCTATCACCTCCAGACCCTTCAGTCCAGTCCTCCTGGAGCTTTGCCTTGGGAGTTAGCAGCAAAGGGAATTCAAGGAAACATGCGTGGAGGTCTTCATTTCAGATCAACATTCAGACTGTGCTGGGAGTTGGAGATAAACAGCATTAGCTCGGAAAGCACAAGCTCCCCTGTTGCTTTTCTCCCTTTCCATCCTCTCTCATAACCAACCTCAGCTAAAATGTCTCAGAAGAAAAGGGAATCTGAGATGATTCTCACTTAGGTGTCAATCACTTCCACCATGATTTTTATTTTATCAAGACATAAATCCAGGGGTTAGGAGTTGTGGCTCAGTGGTAGATCACTTGCCTTGCATGTGTGAGGCCTTGGGTTCGATTTTCAGCACCACATATAAATAAATGAATAAAATAAAGGTCTATCAACAACTAAAAAATATTTTTTAAAAAGACATAAATCCAAAAACAATTTGATGGTTAGGTTTCTAGGCAGTAGGATGAAGGTAGACAAGGAAACTTGCTGGAAGTGGGAAGGAACTCTGAGACACTGGGGCCCCAGTCTTTTTATTAAGAACATTTTAGAAAATGTCCAGCACAGTGGCCTCTTGCCTCCACTACCTAGGATCCACAAGGCCCCTGAGAACTGCTCTGACAGATTTGTTTATAAGACAAATTGTATCCATCGTCATGCTTCATTTATTTTCCTTGGAGAATTGTGGTGTTACAGAGTTGAGATAATTCCACTGTAACAGAAAGGCATCTATGTTTTTATTTGCAACAGGTCCTTATGTGAATCAATAATAGATTTTCATGGATCTCTTTGCATTTTGCAAATATGGCTTAAGTTGGAGACCCAAAAGAACACCAGCTTTAGAGTTGAAGACCCCTGGGTTTAAATGCTAGCTGAGGGACTGTGAGTGTCATTAGTCCACTTTGATCTTTTTTTTTTTTTTGGTACTGGGGATTAAACTCAGGGGTACTCGACCATCGAGCCACATCCCCAGGCCTATTTTTGTGTTTTATGTAGAGACAGGGTCTCACTGAGTTGCTTAGCGCCTCGCCATTGCTGAGGCTGGCTTTGAACTCACAATTCTCCTGTCTCAGCCTCCCAAAGTGCAGGGATTACAGGCGTGTGCCACCGCGCCCGGCTCACTTTGATCTTATATCCCAATTATATGCATGATGATCTACTTCCTATCTTTAGTGAGGTGGGAGATAAATGTATGTGAATTGCATACTTTGTACCTAGTACATAGTCCAAGCTTAGTAAGTTTGAGTTTTCTTGCTTCTCCACGATATTAATGTTAAGGTTGGAGAAAGAGACCGGAAGAGATGGCAACCAGAAGGCTCCAGCTGTATGCTTCACAGTCCTACCCATTACATATCTGAATTAGGCTTCAGATTCCCTTCTATAAAATCAGGCAGCATAGGGGTGTGTAGGAAGAGAAGGAACTTGGTTTTGTTGGTTTCAGCTGGGTCCGTTTGATTCCAGTGAGCTTCACTGCCCATTCCAGCCCACCCCACAGACAGCGCTCCGCAGGCTCTGAATGTCTTTGGGGTAAGTCTTCGGTTGTGGAGACACCGGTGGAGAGAGAGAGGAGTGCTTTTCCCTCAGATAACCTGCAGGTGGCACCAGAGCAGCGCGGAAGCTGAGCACCCCTCCGCAGCCTTCCCAGACACGCGAGCAGGGTGGGCAGAGCCAGCAGAAGCGAAGCACACTGCTCAGCTGGGCGGCGACGCGCTGCCAGGGAGGGCGCAGTCCACATCCATTGAGAAATGGCACCTGGGTCCTCCGTCTAACGTTCTGTCTTTGGTTGAGTGATCCTATGATTTAATACCCAAATCCAGACACTTAGGAGAGTGAAAAGGGGCACTGTTAATGATTCTGCCCGAACAACAGGCGTAACCTTATCTGCTGCACCTAGTAAAGTAGGACATGGTCACCCTACCCTTTGGTCATTTTTTCTTCCCGCTTTCGATTCTTCAATTTCTTTTTTCTTTTTAAATGTACAACACTCCGTTTTCTTGAAAGCCATTTCCTTTGAAAATGCCCTTGCAACCACGATTTTTTTTAAGATCACGTTTTAGCTTCTTGAGTCTGAACAGAGCCTCTGCACCTGCCAGGATGGCTGGTTTTAGCTTCTAGTCAGAATACTAATCCCTGAGTTACCATCCGTGTGACTCAAGAATTAAAGATGTCAGACGTGGGTCAGTGACCCTTATTTCCACTTCGGTTTTTCTTCTAGTCCTCTTTAGTAATTTTATTCCTGTAATTTTGTTCTGAGTGTTCATGTCCTTTATCTCTTTGAATTTAAGTATATTGGTTTATTGAATTGAAAATAGACAAGTTCCATTAGGCAAGATTCTTATATTTCCAAGATCATCCCATTATTCCATTCAACCTCAAATTAGCATGCCATTTTCCCCCTTGTTTCTGAACCCTCTTCATTTAATAGCTTCATAAACATCTATCCATTGCAAAAACTTTTTTTTTCACTTCCATTTTTGGCTGATTCATTGATATCCAGTAACAGATTTATCTGGGAGAGATATTAGCAGAGAATTGTGCCCTTTATTTTTGTAGTTGGGTTCTGCTAGTTATTTTATCTCTTTGTCATTCACACATCATTTCAAAGGGCTATGAGTTTCAGTCTTACCCTAAAATTTAAATCAAAAATTTGGTTTGTATCTGCATAAAATAAATGAGAAATTTTTTAAAATTACTAAAACTGCCAAGCACAGTGGCACGTGCCTGTGATCCCAGTGACAGGGAGGCTAAGATGGGAGAATTGCAAGTTCGTGGCTAGTCTTGACAAAAACAAAGGATAGGAATGTAGCTCAGGAGTATAATGACCCTGGGTTCTATCCCCAGTACAAGAAGAAAATGGGTTCTGAATATACAAAATCTTAAAATGTCATGTGTAGAGACAAGATTTCCCATTATTTTTTTCTTTTTAGCAAAATCTATCTGCTGTAGTTTGAATGGTTTTAACTGGTATATAAGTTTCAACATGTCAAAAATTCGCATTGAAACTTAACTCCCAGGGTGATAACACTAAAAGGTGGGGCATTTACAAGGTTCAAGGTGCTATCTTGGAAGTAGGGTCAGGCCCCTTACCTTGATCTTAGATTGTGTCTTGATCTTAGATTTCCCAGCCTCTAGAGCTGTGAAAATTAAATGTCTGTTCTTTATAAATTGGCTATTTTGTTATAGCAGCACTAATGGAGTAAAATTGTATATTACATATAGTAAGGTACATATACCTGAAATGTGCACCTCTATCCTTTTTATATATGTATATACCCATGTAACCACCAACAGCTTAAGGTATAAATGTTTCCATCACTGAAAGGTTCTCCAGGCCCCCTCTATGCCATTCTCCTCCTTGAAATTAACCAATGTGCAAACTACTATCACCATAGGTTAGTTTTGCATGTTCTTGATTTTCATATAAATGGAATTATACAATATGTGCTCTTCTGTGGCTGACTTTTCATTCAACATAACCCTGTAAAATTTATCCATGTAATTGGTACTGTTAGATGCTTATTTTTCATTCTGTGTAGTTTTCCACATTTCATTTACCACCATCCTATTTGTAAGTATAACTCACTAACTTGTAGGGTCTATTGGTTCTTTCTGACTAGACTAATATTCAACATCTGCACATCAATGGAGTTTTTGTCTTCCAATGTACTTTAGAAGACAAAAGCCCAAGAACTCAAACCACCCAATCTTAGGCCAAGTTTCCTTATGCCTGCTTTAGTCGCTCTTGCCCCTGTAACTAATAGAAAACTATGGAATTCAAAATTTCTTCATTGCGTCATCAGCTTAGGGATGCCTGCCATCCCTAACAGGATAGAATTTATATAGCACTTACTTTGTTCATAGTGCTTTACATATATTATTTAATCCTCAAAACAACTCTATGAAATAGATACTATTCTTGTCATCTCTACTTTTCAGATGGGGGAAATTGAGGCGTAGAGGGGCTAAGTAACTTGCCCCAGGTTGTGGGACCGGGTTTTTGACCTGGGTGGTCTGGTTTCAGAGCCTGTACTCTTCACTACCACACTACATTGTATTGTGGGATATTTCTTGTATTTCTTCTATTAGTCTGGGAGCATTTTGTGAATAATTCAGATCTTACAAATTAGCTTCAAAGAACGCAACTAAATCAAAATGGAAGGTCTAATGTGTGGTGTTCTTGAACAAATTATAGGTCTCTCTGGTTTTATGTAAAAAGTATCTGCTGCCGGGTGCAGTGGCACACACCTATAATCCCAACACTTTGGGAGGCTGAGACAGGAGAATCGCGAGTTCAAAGCCAGCCTCGCCCAAGGCATTAAGCAACTCAGTGAGACCCTGTCTCTACATGAAACACAGAATAGGGCTGGGGAGGTGGCTCAGTGGTCGAGTACCCCTGAGTTCAATAACCAGTACCCTCCCCCAAAAAAAGTACTTATCTTGTGACTTTTGTCAGGCAGGACCATAATGTATGGAGCCTCCTTTCCCCTCTTTTCAGTAAGAGAAGATGGGCTCAGCAACAGGCTTAATTCCTCATAAAACCTCATCAAGCTTTCCCTCATCATCTGGAAAGTCAGAAGTGGGTTTGTGGCATCCTAATTGGATGAGAAAGACAGAATGACACTTCTAGCAAGGTGAGTCTAAGAAAGATAGTTTTTCTCATCAATTCTATTGTGCAGAGTCATGTGAGCTTTGGCTCTTAACCTATGTGGTTGACAGTTTTCTCACAAAAACTATCAGGATTCCAGATGAAATCGTCTTCAAATTTCATTCTGTTGCTTAAGTTCTATATTCCTTTATAGATGAATTAATTGATTCTTGGTTACTTGTTTTTTGT
This sequence comes from Geosciurus inauris, assembly GCA_004024805.1. Classification (NCBI taxonomy): domain Eukaryota; kingdom Metazoa; phylum Chordata; class Mammalia; order Rodentia; family Sciuridae; genus Geosciurus; species Geosciurus inauris. Next base: position 28,389 of record PVHX01003061.1, on the reverse strand, counting down.
TTGTTTGTTTTGGGGTACTGGGTATTAAACTCAGGGGTACTCAACTACTGAGCCACATCCCCAGCCCTATTTTGTATTTTATTTAGAGACAGGGTCTCACTGAGTTGCTTAGTGCCTCACCATGGCTGAGGCTGGCTTTGAACTCGTGATCCTCCTGCTTCAGCCTCCTGAGCCACTGGGATTACAGGCATGCACCACTGCACCCAGCTTGTTACTTCTTTTTAATTAGACATTTCTCTCCTCTTCATGCTATGCTTTATATCTCTTTATGCCCAACTCCAGGTTTTTTCTTCCATCTGCAAGAAAATTGTTGAGATTTTTTATCTCTCCTTTATCTTCCCCTGAGCATACACACACACACACACACACACACACCCCTACATATATGCATAGACATACATTCACATGCAGGCACTAACCCACACACACATATACACCAGGGTTCATAGTGGAAAGTACTTCCCCAAGAGTCAAGCATCAACTGTGTAAACTTGCCAAATGTCTCTCTTTTTGGGGTCTCAGTTTCTTCGTCTGGAAAATGAGAATAACAATAACATCCCTACCCACCAGTTAGGGTTACTTCAAAGATAAAACAAAAAGGATAACAGAATGATTGTGTGTTGTATAAGAAAAAATTGATCCTTGCCCCAAAGAGGTCTGACCTTTGTTCTCAGCTCCTGGGAAGCCATCTAAACTATGGGATGTCTGATAGGAGCATTCTGTGTTTCCTGGGGGCCTTGGATCATGATGGACAATCTAATAATGTGAATTTAGGTCACTGCAGGCCTACATGATGGATTCCCAATAAAACTGTGAGCACTGAGGCTTAGGGGAGACTCTCTGGTTGGTAATACTCCATGTATATTGTCACACCAATACCAGGAGAGGAATGTATTCTGACTGCCTAAAAAGAGAAGGAGAGAAACTACATGCCTAGACCTTTCCTAGACTCTGCCCTATGTGCTCCATCCTCTGGTGTTTTGAATCTGTATGCTTTCCCTGTAATAAACCAAAACCACAAGTATAACAGCCATCAGTGAGTTCTGTGTGTCCTTCTAGACAGTTGAGGCCAGAGCTGGGAGACTTGCATGGATCTTCTAGTCCAACTCCCTCTTTTTTATGGGGTGGGAGCACCAGGGATTGAACCCCAGGGGCACTTTACCATTGAGCCACATCCATAACCCTTTTTTATATTTTAGAGACAGGGTCTCACTGAGTTGCTTAGTGCCTTGCTTTTGCTGAGGCTGGCTTTGAACTCACAATCCTCCTGTATCAGCCTCCTAAGCCGCTGGGATTATAGGCCTGTACCACCGCACCCGGCTCCAATTCCCTCTTATACAGATTTTGAACTTAGGGCTGAGGGCACTTGCCCCAGGCCAGGCACAGTGGGGCAGGTACAGTGCCTACAGAGCCCTTTAGTTGCAACTGAATGAGGGCTCTCTTGGGGTCACAGCCCCTCAGGACAGGGGATAGGGGCAGGCCAACTCTTCCACTTGTAGGATTCTGCTTATGAACTCAGCTGGACAACAGAAGGTAACGGGGAGGGAATGTCCTTGATTTTTCCACATCATCCCTTCCCCATGCTGTGATTTACCCTGGAACTCAATGTGGAAACAGCCCTTTTGAACAGGCTACACCTGAACTCTGGGCCATATACCCAGTTTCCTGGCTTGTTTCCTGGCCTCCTATTGTGATGGCTCCTTCCCTCCACTCATCACTGATGCCAGACCCATCCCTCCAAATATCCTTTCCATCATGTCACCCCCTCCTCACCTTTACACTACAAGAAATGTCTCCAACCTCAGCTCTTCCTGATGCAGCCCCACCCCTTGCCACTCCTCCACATCTGCCCTTGGCCCTGACCAAATCAGACCAATTTTCCCCATACACAGCTGGGCTTTCTCACCCCCCATATCATTGCTAATACTGTGACCTTCCTCTGGATGTTTTCTTTCTCCCTCTTCCTGAGTCCAAATATTATAGACTGAATTATATCTCCCCCAAATCCATATGTTTCAACCCTAATCTTCTATGAGAGTATATTTGGAGATAGGGCTTTTAGGAGGTGATTAAGGTTAAATGAGGTCAAAAAGGTGGGTCCTAATCTCATAGGTTTGGTGGCCTTATGAGAAGGCACCTGTGCTGAGAAAAGTGCATGGAAGCACAAAGTAAGAACTGCCACTCAAGGAAAGAGCCCTCACCAGACACTGATCCTGCTGGCACCTTGAGATTGGACTTCCCAGCTTTCAGGCTGTGAGAAAATACATTTCTGTTATGTAAACCACCCTGTTTATGGTATTTTATTATGGCAACCTAGGACAAATAAGACACCGAATTATATTCATCTTTCAAGGACCTGGCTTATATACTAGGTCCTTAGAAAGACTATCTCTTGCTCCCTGTCCATTCTGGCTCTCTAATGCATACTTCCTTTTATATTTGACTTTGCATTAGAGTTGCATCCTTGCAACTCTAGGTAGTGTATTACCTCAGCTAGACTGAAAGCCCCTTCAGGGCAGGGACCTGTCCATTCAGTTCTGTAGACCCTACAACGTGGAGCACACAACGGTCCTCAATGACTTCTGTGTAGACATAAATGAATGAAGTGAAACAGATACTAAATCAAGGGGGCATTGGAGGAGAGGACTCACTCCTAGAAGCCAAGCTCAAGGAAGGCTTCCATGAGGAGTATCTGATGGACATGGGGTTCTGGACAGACAGGATGATGTAGAAAGATCTCAAAAGTGGAATCATAGAGACCTGTTAGGAACAGGTCTGAAGATGCCAGTCTGGCCAGAACAGAGGTCCCCCAGAAAGGCAGGAATGGCCGTGTTCACAAACTGGAGAGAGAGATTTAGAATTGCCAGTCATAGAGGGATGGACTTGATGATCTTTAGAGATAATGATTCTGAACTAAATGGTCAATTCTGAGTTTTTTACAGTGAAAGTTCCTGCATGGCCCCTTGAAGGTAAAGTCTCAGGTTGTAAAATGATGATGTCAACCCACTGTAACTAATACAGCTGCATCAAAGAGAGATGTGTGCTTACTGGTGCATTCTGAAGGAGGAAGGGCTCTTAGAAATGATCTGGCCAAACCTTCTTGATTGGCAGAGGGAGAAACTATAGCTAAGCTAAGGGAAGGTAGCCAGTGGTGGAGGCAGGACTAGAAGTTGGGAGTTTCTGAGACAAGGGCTGCTCATGCCACCCTGTAGGCCACTCCTCCCTGGCAACCAGTGAGTTGGTTTACATTTCTGGGTTCAACTATCCCCAATCCAAACCCCACTATCTTTCTAGGAGACACTGCAAATGTTGTGTGGGTTCAATCTCATGGAATCTGGAATGCATCTGACCCACAGTCACAGTGGGATCAGAGAAGGCCTTGAATGATGGTCAGGAGCTGGACCTTTATCAGGTAGAGGAAGGTCTTTGGGAGGAGGAAATGCAGGGACTGGAGGTGCTCCTGCTGCTGATGAGGGAGCTGGCCTGTGGCAGGCAGGTGATCTTGAGTCTAGGAACTTTCTCCTTGCCTGTGCAGGTGGGTGAAGAGGAGCTGCCTCCCCTATGGCCTTCTCCAAGGACAGTTTGACTTTCTTTTCCAGTTCTGAGCTTGTCTCTGCCTTTATACAATGACAAAACTGTGTTCCTTTCTCCTAGTCCTGGAGATCTGTCTGCAGGAGGAAGCAGTCCTTCTAGCAAACACTTCAGGTGTTGTGTGGCTAGTAAGAAAAGGCCAGTGAAGTGAATGGCAGCACTAGCCAAACACCAAGATCCTTTCTGTGGCCTTCAAGAAAAGGAGAGATTTGGGGATAGAGGTACATGTCCCTATTGTGGCTGTGCTACTTACTTGCTATATGGCCACTCAACCTCTCTGAACCTATTGTGTTATCTGAAAATTGGGGACAAACCTGCCATCATTTCTGGGCTTGGAGAGTGAACAAATAGAAATCCAACTCTATAGCTACATGTCACTACTTGATTTACAGTCTTCCTGAACTGTTCCCTGCAAGCTCTCAGTTGCTTATCTGCTGGGGCTAGAGATAAAAGGCCCACTGGGATGCAACTGGGACCTTCTGCAGAAGTGCCCCTGGGTAGTAGGATCATGGTGTGTCACCAATAAAAGATTCTTAGTGAAAAAAGACAATGACAGAAAGAAAGGGAGAAGGGTTTGGGGATGGGTAGAATCCATTCATCCATCTCTCATTTATTTGAGTCTACTATGGGCTAAGCCCCTTGCTGGCCCCGAGGACTCTGATGAACAAGATTTATATTCATTCATTGAACAAACTGTTATTGAGGGACTTGTATGAATATGCCAGACTCCGGAATAATCCAGGAAAGAGAGGGATTCAGGCAGGCAAATGAGCAATTGGAACACAGGGTGGCCAGTGACCACAGAGGGGAATGTGCAGGGTGCTCTGAGAATGGAGAGAAGCAAAGGAAAGAGGTCTTGCAGATGGAAAGAGGTCTCCTGCAAGGAATTTCCCAGGCTGGAGGGGTGACATGCATCAGGGTGAGAAGGGAAGCTGAAATGGCCAAGAAAGACACTGGATGCCATCGAAGGCTTGGGCTGCATGGTCATGGGGGCTGGGGTGAAGGGGGCGTCCCTGAGCCACAGAGCAATTGGGCTGTGGTGTGACGGTGGAATAGAACTGACAGATGAAGCAAAGAAGGAAGGATGACACTGTGGAGATGGCCAGGAGGACCTGGTAACTGATTGGCTTCTAGGAGAGGAAGCAGGCAGCCATGACCATCCTATATTCACTGATATGGGAGGTACAGCAAGGTCAAGGTGAACAGAGGGACCTATGCCATCTGAGTGGATGTGTCGAGTGGGCAGAGCAGAGACAGAGACTCGGACTGGAAGTCACCCGCACAGTAATATGTAATTCTTAACCCTGGTTGCCTATCACAGGCCCCAAGGGAATATATTGACTACATGGGTTGCTGAGCCCACCACCTCTGGACCACTGAATCGTAATCTGGAGTGGGGCCCAGCAATACATATACCAGTTCAATGTCCCCAGTCTTGGTGGCTGTGTCAGGGATCCCCAAGACCAGCCTCAGGCTTAGTAATTTGATAAAAGGACTCAAAAGATTTAGAAAAGCCATTATATATATTCATTATTATTTATGATCTATTCTAGTGAAAGAATTCAAATCAGCAAAGGGAGAAGGAACATGGGGGAAAGTCTAGAGAAATTAGGTGCCAGCCTCCAGTTGTCCTTTCCCAGTAGAGCTGCAGAGTGATTCATTCTTCCAGGAATGTTATGGGACAACACGTGCTGAGTGACATCAGCCAGGACATCTTGCCTGAGTCTTGGTGTCCCAGGTTTTTCTTGGGGGTCAATTATGTACACATGCAACTGCTGGGTGATTGGCCTTTGCTACTCCATCTCCAGCCCCCACAGAAACCAAATGGACACAGCAAAGTCCAGGACCTCAGGCACACAAAAACACCTTAGCAAGTAAGATACTTCAAGGGCTCACAGGTGATCTCACCAGAGCTGACCAAAGGCCCATCCTTCCTTGGAATGTGCAGGCTTTGAGCGACCCAAGCCCCATGAACTAAACCTTTACTGCACTGTTGTCGGTGTTAGAATACCCTGGGGAGCTTCCAGAACTCCCCAGCCCAAGCTGCACTCCTGACCAACTACTCAGAGTCTCTGGGGGTAAGGCCAAGGTCAAGAGCCACTGACATAGTAATTAGCACCAAAGCAGGAAATCATCTCATCCTAGAGGGTATGAGGAGAGAAAGGATCAGAGATGGACAAGGACAGTGGACTGAGAAGCAGCAGAGGGACGGGAAGACACGGGGAAGGGTGGCCTAAGGGACTGGTGGAGAATCCAGACCCCTGTGGGTCTTGACAGTAAAGGCAGAGAGAAGGCAGTCAGGTCACATGGGCAGCCTGGTGCCTTCGCTCAGGCTGTTCTCACGAATTGGCTTAATGACTTAAGTTGACATCTGTTCACTTCTCACAGTTCTGGAGACTGGAAGTCTGAGATCAGGCTGCCAGTGTGGTTGGGTTTGGTGAGGGCTCTTTTCATGGTTTCCTCATAGGGATGCCTGCCTTGGACTATCCATTTTCCCAGCCTTTTGGAAACCCCATGTGCGCTATGGGATGGGAAAGGCCACTGAAGTCACTAATGGTCTTCCTGGGGCAGGGCTCCACTGACTCCTCTGCATTAGCCAACACTCCGCTGTCCCACTCTAATGGCCCAACAGGATCATCCATGGAAGCACAAGGGCTCTAATATGTTATTCAGAGCTGTCCAGGGCCAGCCCTCAGCTGATTCCTGGTGTGACTCACTGTGGGCTGGAGGTCAGCGGAACTCAGGAGAGACCCGGGTGAACAGAAGCCCTCCTCAGCATGGAAGACCCTGGTTGTCTTCATTCCTACAGTATGAACTGCAGAGACCCAGAAGCTTGAGGATTTGGGAAGTGGCTTGACCTGGGGTTCAGGATTCTTTAAGATAGGTGTCCAGGGAGAGGGAAATGTGAGCTACTAAGGCTGCAGTCAAAACCCAGGCCATGGCACCAAGTGGCAGCCAGTGTGCTATGGGATGCCTGGGGCAGGGCCTGTGCCTAATACATGGCTAGAGCTCAAAAACTAATGGTGGAATCAAATTCCCACCAGCAGAACCAAACCAGGGACACCAAAGGGCCTTCTGCCACCCTGCCTAACACACTTTGCCAATGCTAAAGATCTAAAGCCAATTATCAATAAGCAGTCAGTGGCCGTCTCCCAGCCCTGTCCCTCCTGGTTTCAGGTCACACACCTTCTCTAGGAAGCTGATGGTGTTCACTGCACTGTGGCTTCCTCTGCTCTGGTAGAGGATCTGGGTCTGACCTTGGCATTGGAAGTCGCTTAGATGGATTCAGACTCTCAGTCCCCATTCAGCAACGTTTCTCACTAACCACATGGTCTCAGGCAAGCTAATTAACTCTCTGAGCCTCAATTTCCTCATCCATCAAATGGGGACTAATAATAGTTCCTGTTGTTAGAGCCCACAGAGGGAATACAGCATGGCAGAGTGTCTGGCATGTGTATTATCTGGATGAATGAATGGGTGAATGAAGGCAGCACGGTCTTCCCAGGGATTGGCCCAGGGAATGATCTCTTGGCTTCCTCCCCAGGAGGATTTGGGCTGAACCCTCCTATCTCTCAGGAGGCCTCAAGGGGCCAGCAGGTGAGGAGGTAGAGGAGGAGCAGTGAGGGAGGGGGTCTGTGGGGGCCCTTCCTGGTACCAGGCAGTGAGGGAGAGGAGAAAAGGCAGAAGCTTTCCCAGGACTAAATGACCTCATCGCTGATTCAATTGCAGGCTCCCGATTTATGTGATAAAGCTCCATTTGGAAGGAATGGGAATAACAATGATTTTAAGAAATGATTTAACCTCATAATGAAAGACTGCCAAGGAAGATATAAATGTGAATGTCTACTCCAAATTCAGTCTTCTCCAAAAAGGCTCCAAATCCTGGAAAGCTGGTTCTGTAGGAGGGTCCTCTCCCACCCCCACCCAGACTCTGCCCCAGAGGAGTCTCCACCCCATAGAGAGGGAAGGTGCCCTGTCCCCTGGGAAGGAAAACAGCTTCAATTGCTACCAAGCCCTACAAGCTGATTCTTTTGTTGAATTTTTTAAATTCTGTGATCTTTGTCACTAATAGATATGGGAATTAGAAAAATAATATAGTCTGAGGAAAAGAAGAATAGCCAAGCATTACCTTCATTTCCCCCAACAATGTTTTCCTGATGTTAGGCATGGTGGCAGCTCCCATCTTCCCCAACACTGTTTTGTTTTTGTTTTTGTTTTTCAGTAAAATTCAATTATTCTTATTAAAGTAACTTACTGATTAATTTTAATTTCATTTTTTAAATTAATTTATTTAAATGCATTTCAAGTCATAGTACATATATAGAGCTCAATTTCTCCATTTCTCTGGTTGCAAACCAGATAGAGTCACACCATTTGTGTCTTCATACATGCACCAAGGGTAATGATGACCATCTCAATCAACCATCTTTACTACACCCATTCTCCTTTCAACCCAACACTGTCTTTTTAATGTTAATCACGCTGGCAGCCCTTACCTTCCCCAGCCCTATCTCTTTGCTACTCACACCTCCCCCAACAAATGTCTTCCTGAGGCTAATCCAGGAAGAAGAAGGTGCCCTACTGAAGTAATAAACTGATTATTTTAGGAATTGGTAAACAAGCCCCAAAATTCCTAAATGCCTGCGAAAACTAAGAGCCTATATAAACCCAGTCCCTTCCTTTGTTCGGGGGCCTCATTTTCCACCGGGAATATGGGTCTCCCACCTCCACAGATGAATCCTGCTCCTGAATAAAGTCTACAATGACTTGCATAGTTTGCTGCTGCTGTGATCTTTCTGCCCTTACAGTCACCCCACCCCTTTCAAAAGCTGTAGTCCTTATGGGTCATGGTGTGATATCAAGAAAGTGAAACTTGCTTGGCTTGCCAGATCTTGGGAGATTTTATTGACATCCTAGGACTTGGACCTCTTTTTCCTGGAGCTGCAGTGGACATTTCAGCCACACTTTGTAATTATGATTTAAATCCTTCCCTCTTCCACCATGTGATAACCAGGGACTCCATAGCCAGACATGGTGACCTTTGCCCCACATTGAGCCTACCTGTCCTGGGAGCCCCCCTCCATATTTCACGGGCTCTGTTGGTGACTTTTACCTTGACATCTTAGTGCCTAGTTCTTCCCTCATTGTCCCCAGCAGCAACAGACCATATGAATGCAAAAATTGCTACATAATTATAGGACATAAGTCTTGTAAGTCAAACAAGGGAAAAGTGAAGACTGATCATCCAGAGGAAGGGGGAATAGATTGTCTCACACTTGTGGTTCAGATTAACCAAACTAAAGAAATACAGTCTGATAAACGACTCAAATATGGCTTGATCCAGGAGAAGCATGGGAAAGAAATGCCAACTCTAGCTGGGTTGTCCTTGGGCCCTGTCCAGGAAGCAGAGCCACATCAGGTATCCCATGGAAGCCCCTTGTGGGCAACTGTTCCACTGATGGGTCCTCACACTCATGACTCACTCGTGTGACTTGTTTTGACCAATGAGATATTAGCAAGTGTGATACACGCAGAGCATACCCACTCTTCCTGGAAACCTGTCACCATCCTATAAGCAAATCCAGTGTATTCTGTTCAAGAGAGAGAAGTCATATGCAGAGGGCTGGAGAATGAGACACTCCATGAGGGGGAGGGCACAAGAAGAGAGAACCCAGGCACACCAGCCAAGCTCCTAGGTGAATGCAGTCATGGGTGTGGTGCCATACATTTGTAATCCCAGTTCCTTAGGAGGCAGAGGCAGGAGGATCGAAAGTTTGAGGTCAGCCTCAGCAACTGAGCAAACCTCTGTCTCCAAATGAAAAATAAGAAGCTCAAGGGTAAAGCTACATCCTGGGTTCAGTCCCCAGTTTAAAAAAAAAAAAAAGCAAATTCCTAGAGACAGAAAGTTGAATAGAGTTTACCAGGAATGGAGGGGGTTGGGGAGTTTAGTTTCTTGTGTACATTTTTCTGTTTGGGGTGGTAAGAAATTCTGGAAATGGACAGTAGTGATGGTTGCATGACATTGTGAATGATTTTAATGCCACTGAATTATACACCTGAGGATGGTTAGATGGTATCTTGTATGTACTTACCACAAAAATGACATAATTTATTTTATGAATTATTTTGTGAACTGCCTCAGAATTTGAGGACGTTTCCCTCATGACATAATTTATTGTAATGTGTATGTTTTACAATTTCATTTTCTAATAACCACTTAATGAAGGTTTATTTAGTTGCCCACCAGTTTTAGTGACAAAACTAATGAGTGGTGGAGCCAGGACCCTAGCTCAGTTCAGTCTGATTCCAAAGCCCAGACTTGCAGGTGCCACACACCTTCTAGAGCAGGGGTCAGCAAACTTGTTCTGTGAAGAGCCAGATGGCAAATATTTTAGGTTTTGTGGGTCAAGTGTGGTCTCTGTTGCAAGCAGCTACTCAACAGCAAAGCAGCTGTAGGCAACGCACAAAATAATTAGTGTGGTTGTTTCCAATAAAAGCAGACCGTAATGGGTAGCAACAAATCTCATCATTATGTACAACTATAATGCACCAGCCGAAAATATGAGGGACAAAGCAGACTGGCTGGATTTCACTCATAAGCCTCAATTGGCCAACTTCTGCTTTATGGCTTTCAGGTCCTTCATTTGTAAAGACGGGGACAATAATTGTACCTACCTCATAGGTTTTGCAGTGGGAATCAAGAGGGTAAAGTGTCAAGTGCTTTGCTCATTAACTGAGAGAGTAAGTATCCAATAAATGTTTATTATTGTTCATGTGGTTATTGAGGGACGTGCTTTCTTGGGAATGCCCCCAAAAGTCACCTTTATTGATCACCTACTGTGTGCACAGTAAGGTCAAGTTTTAAAGGTACAGGACTTCATTTTGTTACTTTTGTTAGTTTCTAAAAATGCTTCAAGGTAGCATTAGAGTTTTGTGCTTTTGGTCCATTAGCTCATGTCATGTTCATGATTACTCTCTTCTATAAATTTTCTGGATCAGGAAATCAGCCTTCCAGATGCATTTTGCCAGGAAGAGTAGAGACAAGCCTTGAATCTTCAGCCATCTTAATTCAAAACCTGTGTTCTCAGCCAGGACTGGAACTGATCACCCCTTCTCTGCCTAGTCCCCACCACCACCCAGGAGATTGGGGAATGTCTGAAGGTTTGGGGGAAGGAGATGTGAAAGAATGGGGAGGCACTACTAGAGTTTAGTGATCAGGGTCTAGGAATGCTATCATTTAAATGTTTATAAAACAAAGAATTATTGAGTCCCATGTGTCAGTGGTGTGCCACAGAGGATCATTGCCCTACCCCATGTTACCCAGACGGGATTCCGTTACTGTCCCACCCTCAACCAGCCACAGCCTTGTGGGGATGGGTTCCCTGGGAGCACAGAATGGTTAACACAAGGCCAGGTGCCTGTGGGGCGCCACGGTGAGGTGGCAGGTAGAGGATGCCTTCAATGCCCAGAAGAGAAGGGACTGCTAGTGCAAGTCCTTAAAATTTAAGTTCAGCCTATTCTTTACAATTTCTGTTTGCAAGAAAGAAATAGCCTTCAGAGTGAGTAGAAAGAGTACTTGCTTGTCAGAGGTTGAAGGCATTGACTTGAATAATAATCCACTGAACAAGTGGGGTGACTGACTTGACCTCTCTGGCCTTAATATCTTCAGGCTGAAAAGAGGATAATGACATATGCCTGTGGGGCTGTGGAGAGCTTCCCATGAAGCAACAGGATATAAGTGCATAGATCTGTACCAAAGGGGAGCATGCTAACTGATTTCATAAAACAGTTGTCAACAAAATAAAGCAATTCCATTTAAATCTTGAGATTGGCCTCCAAAGTGAGTGTGGAGGTTTCTCTAACGGCCCAGGTGTGGGGCTGCCACCACCTGCCCTCCATTCAACAAAGAGATTTAGCTTTGATCACATCTCCAGCAAAACCAGCCAGTGTGAAAAATGAGCCCAGCAGAGAGCAACTGTGCTTGCCCTGGTCATAACTCAGAGTTGTGGAAGACCATGTGAAGCCACAGAAGGGACCAGCACAGCTTGATGGGGTCACCTGCCGGTCAGGCACCACAGCTGTTTTTCTCCCAGTAGGGGAGGGGTTAATAGTTTCTTTGGTCAAAATGTCAATTTGGAATTAATCTATTTAAATGTCAAGGCTGCTCCTAATGCACAAATAAGGTTTGCCGCAGCAGAAAGTCTGTCTGCAGGACAAGCCGCAGGCGTTTTCTCTACAAGGCACTGGTTTCTATTTTCCCACCCATAGCTCAGACTTCAGCTGGGCTCCCTGCCTCTGGAGATCTAGCTCACTGTGGTCCTAGCTCTGCAATTCCACATCTATGAAGCCTTCCCCAAACTACCTGCAAGGGCCTAGGGTTGTATAGCATGGTCATGAAATGAGACCCCTTCTCAAATTCAAAAAGAAAAAAAGACAGAAAGAAGCCAAGAGGATTCCAAAGAGAGAAGAATTTGAGGAAGTTCCCCCATGCTGAGACAACAAATAGCCCTGTTTCACAGAAAATGGATTGCAGCACCAGGTGTGATAGCACACACCTGTAATCCCCGCAGTTTAGGAGGCTGAGGCAGGAGGATTGCGAGTTCAAACCCAGTCTCAGCAACTTAGTGAGGCCCTAAGCAACTCAGCAAGACTCTGTCTCTAAATAAAAATATAAAAAAGGGTTGGGGATGTGGCTCCGTGGTTAAGTGCCCTTGGGTTCAATCCCTGTTACCCCAAAAAAAAGAAAGAAAGAAAAAGATTATGGAGACAAACTTCTCAAACACCAACTCCTTCACTGACTAATGGGGTGACCTCGGTAAGTCTCTAAACCACAGGCTTCAGTATTTCCATCTATAAAATGAGGTTGCCAATCTCTATATTAAAAGGCTGTTGTACGGACAAAATTAGATTTGTCATGTAAATGGCAGGCACACAATATGTGTCCACTTCAGTTAGAACTTTTTTGGCTACGAACTGGTTTAAATAGAAGAAATGTGTAGTCTGGCCAATAAAGTCTGGCAATCAGACAAAATTTGATGAGGGCTCTGGCTGTGTTCCTTTACATTCCCCTGGCTCTGCTTTCTTCTACAAAATTGTTTCCTTTTCTGTCCAGCTTTTCTCATAGTTGCAAAATGACTGCAGCTGTTCCAGGTCTCACATCCATCCTCTGAAGCACCCAGAAAAGGAAAGCTCTTTTTTCTTTGACTAAAATGAACAAAAGTCCTAGGATTTCCTCTGATGGGAACACTTGAGGTCAAGTGCCCACAGCAGAAGCAATCAGTACAGTATGTCGTGCTCTGATTGGTTTAGGATGAAGTGGCAAAGGGATGGGATTGGGGTACCTCATATTCCCCAAAGGCCAGGCTCGTCCCTGTGGAATCCTGTCTTCGTATCCGTGTTCCCAGAGTATGGTAGGACAGTGTTGATGCCCAGTAAAAGCCTGTGAAGAAATGATAACTGTTGAATGAGGATTACGCAATGGAAGGAGAGAACTTGTATGTGTGCACGCGTGTGTGGTCAGATCATCTCATCATTCTCTGTTCAGTTGTCCAGTTAGTGGTAATTTTGCAGTTACTCTTTTCAAAAACAGTCCCAATTTGCTGGCATTTGTCGATATCCTTTTCCCAGAAAACAGCTTGCTTCTTCCAGTAACACCAGTGAAGGGCTGAAGAACCCCTTTGCCAGGGCTCACAGGGCCTGGGAAGGCTGCCCAGCGCCACCTTCACGTAGTTCACTTTAGCCAGGAAGCAGGAGAATCAGAAAATCCAATTCCATTTTTAATTATCAAGTGCAATAAAGAAGATTAAATTTATCTTTTTTAAAAATATTTTTTTAGTTGTAGATGGACACATATTTTTATTTTATTTATTTTTATGTGGTGCTGAGAATCTAACCCAGTGCCTCATGCATGCGAGGCAAGCGCTCTACCACTGAGCCACAATCCCAGCCCCTAAATTTATCTTTAATAACTTTCTTTCTTTTTGTTTTTTTGAGAGAAATGGCTGAGCCCCCCATAGCCATCCTAAGGGTCATTCTCTACAACTAACAGAGATCTCAGCATGGCAAGGGTATAGAGCCCAGGAGACTAGAGCCACAGTGCCAGGCCACAAATGGGCACCTGCTCTGAGGTCTGAAGGGGGAGATGGAAAGTTTGGCCCCACATTTTAGAGACCACCTTGTCCTAGACCTGGCTTAGCACTGAGCATGGGAGGTGAGGGGTAGCAGCTGATCCAGGTTACACAGCACTTAGTGCAGGCTGCTCTGTACCTCCACTGCCAAAGCCAAAGAGCCGGACACCCATTCAACAGTGCCCTGAGGGTGGGGTGGGGGTTAGAGAACATCAAACAAGGAGCTGAACACATGCCTGGGATTTAGACTCCCATATTTTGCTGGTCATTTCCTGGATGATTGCTCCTCAAACTCACCCTGTCCAAATGCAAGCTCATCACGTTGCTCAGGCCTGCTGCCCCCTCCACATGCCATCTCTGTAACCCCAGCACCCCAAACTTCCTAACTAGCTGTTTGGGCATCGTCTTAGACCACTTCCCAATCCCAACAGCCATGGCCATTGCTCACCAAGACCTGTTGATTCTACCATCACAACACCTGTCACATACATCTCTTGACACCCCCTCCTTCCCCTACCCCGTCTCCTCCCCTCTTGCCTGGGTTGCAGGCCTTTCTAGCTCCAGTCTCATTCCTGCCAATCTTCCCTCCACAGTGTCACCAGATCTGTGTTTCTAGTATCCAGATCATATCCTGCCATTCACCTCCTTAGAAACTATCAAGAGCTCTCCATTGCTGACAGAAGAAAGTCTGTTTTTTTGTGTTTTCTTTTAGTACTGAGGATTGAACTCAGGGGGCTCTACCACTGAGTTACATCCCTAGCCCTTTTTATTTTTTATTATTTTATTTTTATTTTTTGGTACTGGAGATTTAACTCAGGGGTACTCGACCCCTGAGCCACATCCCCAGCCCTATTTTGTGTTTTATGTAGAGACAGGGTCTCGCTGAGTTGCTTAGCGCCTCGCCATTGCTGAGGCTGGCTTTGAACTCGCAATTCTCCTGTCTCAGCCTCCCTAAGTGCTGGGATTACAGGCTTGAGCCACCACACCCGGCTGATTTTTTATTTTGACACAGGGTTTTGCTAAGTTGCTGAGACTGACCTTGAACTTTCAGTACTCCTGCTCAGCCTCCCAAGTCACTGGGATTACTGGTGTGTGCCACCCTGCCCGACTCCCAAGAACACCCAGTGTTCTACTGGGTGATCTACTTTCTTCCTGTTTCCAATGCATAAGAATCCACCTGTGACACTTTCCCATGCCAGAACCTTTACTTGTGCTGCTCTGGACTGACCTCGCTGCGTCCCTTCCTCCTATTCCTATTCATTTTCCAGACCCCTGAGGGTACCTCCTTGGGAGCTGTGGGCAAGGGGGGGGGGATTGTTTCCTCCCTCCTGTCCCTGCCCTTTGCTGGTGTCTCAATTCTGTGTTTTTCATCTTGCACAGGGCAATGAGGACAGTGGCCTGTTAACTATGATATGTTAAACACTGACCTTGTACCCGGCACTAGCCACGTGAATTTAATGCCCACAGGAGAGGTGGTTGTATCCCATTTCACAGACAGGAACCTGAAGCTCAGAAAGGAGAAGCGATGTGCCCCGGGAAGTACAGCCGATTCCACTCAGCCTCTGACAGGAGTCCAGTGAAGTTCCCCCTCCACCTCGAAGCAGCCCCTCTGGAAATGCATCTGTTCTCAGTTGTATTTAAAAGGCCCTTGCCTTCCAGGGTGCTGGCAGAACACACCCCTGTGATCACTAATTCACATTTATCCTATCTCCCTAGTCCCTGCCCTCCTAACTCCTGCCATGAATCAGGGCCTCAGGCTCAGGACCGAGCAGGTCTGTGTAATTTCCTGAATGTCACCAAACCCATCTGTCACTTTTGAGCTTCCCAAACGCCATCCCCAGTACACCCAGGGAGGCTCAGAGCCATATGGCCAGGGAGCCCGCTGTGAAATCCCATTACTGCTATCAGCTAATTGGCTTTAAAAAGAGCAAAGTAATTAGGAAGAGGCCACAGGAAGCACACCATCCAGGAACTCATCTCTTCTGATTATCTGGCCTCCCTCTCTCCCACAGCCTCACAGAAGGACTGCATAGCAAAATGCTCCTATTCCCACATAGAAGCAATTGTGATGGGAACAAATTTTGAGACATTAACTCGTGTTTTTCTCTGTTCCCTGTTCTCCACACACACACTCAGCCAGGACAGCTCGGCACTTCACTGATGTGGGCACAGGCTATGGTAGAGTTGGGGAAGGGAGGCAAGAGGAAGGAGAACTCCCAACCCTGGTACCTGGCATTTCCCTCTTCCCCAGCAGCACTGTGGTGTGCAGAGGGTGATCCTGGGCCTGCCACAGAACGGAAATGATGAGTGGAAATGATGGACGTCTCCATGGCAACATGGGTGGAAGGATAATGGAGGGCAAGGTGTATCCCTGCACCCCAGGCCCCTAACTGCATAAGACCATAGAACTGAGGCCTACCTTACTCCCCAGAAAAAAAGACCTTGAGCCGGTAGTGGAGAACACCTGTAATCCAGAGACTCTGGAGGCTAAGGCAGGAATTTTAGGTCAGCCTGGGCAACTTAACAAAATCCTTAGTAACTCAGTGAGACTCTTGTCTCAAAATAAAGAACAAAAATAAATAGGGCTAGAGATGTAGCTCAGTGGTAAAGCCTTCCTGAGTTCAATCTCCAGTACGGAGAGAGAGAGAGAGCTCTTGAGTTTTAGAAACTCAAATGTTGTTTTTAAGACCAAGAGTGGGCTGGGCTTGTGACTTAGTGGTAGAGCGCTTGCCTAGCATGTGGGAGGCACTGGGTTCAATTCTCAGCACCACATTAAAAATAAATAAATAAATAAATAATAAAGGTATGGGGGGAAAAGTTATTTGAAAAAACAATGATCAAGGGTGGCAATCTCTCAGCCGGGCATGGTGGCTCACGCTTGTAATCCCAGCACTTAGGGAGGCTGAGATAGGAGAATCGCAAGTTCAAAGCCAGCCTCAGCAATGGTGAGGCGTTAAGCAACTCAGCGAGACCCTGTCTCTACATAAAACACAAAATAGGGCTGGGGATGTGGCTCAGTGGTCGAGTGCCCCTGAGTTCAATCTCCAGTACCAAAAAAAAAAAAGAGTGGCAATCTCTCTTATGTATCTGAGTTGTGACTTGGGATTGGGCCCTATTGAGGGAGTCCTGATAGTGTTGGAGCCAGTACTTTGCCTCCCAGGAAGAAAATACCACCCAATTTCCCAGATGGGTCAGAGGCCAGTGGGAGGCCATGGGGAAGAAGACAAGCAGGTACCTGGAGCCTGAGTCTGGACTGCAACCAAGCCAAGGACCCACAGTCCCTCCCTCTGAGGGCTATATCCATCGGCTCCTCAAAAGGCCACACTGGCAGGGGCTGGAGTTGTGGACACACAGTTACAGAGTCTCCCAGGGCTGCTGCACCATGGCTGGAACAATGGAGGAGTCCCTGCTGGGCCAGTGAGCACTTTCTATGACTAGAATCCTGAGATTGTCATAGTGGCCCAAGGTGCAGAAGGGCAGGCCATCACACACACTTTTCAGCAGGTATAAGGGAGGCTGGGAGAAGATGCAGGAAGCTAGCCAGGAGGAGCCCAAGGGAGAATGGGGGGCGCTGGGGATGGAGGAGGGGCAGTGTGAGCCTTGGTTGGTGGCTAGCTGCCTCAGCTGGCAGACCCAGTTTTCCTTTATCTTCTGAATGGGGACACCTATTCAGGTAGACCTCAAGGCTGAGGAGACAGAACTACAGGCCAAAGAGGTGATTTCTGAGGATCCTCCCACTACAAAAGGGTTTGCACAGTGATTAAGGCAACATGCAAAACAGGAAACCTAATATTTAGCTAATGGAATGCTGACAAAACCTGCTAAAGATGTTTGTCTCAGTGATTCAAGTGGAGCCAAGCCAATGCACTATTAAGAAAAAAAAAGAAAGAAAGAAACCAATCTGACTACAAAAGCATTGAGTTGTAACATAAATCACCAGTGAGGTTTCTTGGGGATGGGGTTACATGATACATCACACAACAGAACATCCTCCTAATCTCCTCTAAACATTTCTCAAGCCCAATCCTGCCTGAAGTTGTTCAAATCTCTCCTCTTTCTCAGTTCTCTCCAGAACTCCAAAACTGTTTTTCTGGGGGTTGTGGCTCAGTAGTAGAACACTTGCCTAGCACATGTGAGACACTGGGTTCAATCCTCAGCACCACATAAAAATAAATAAAATAAAGATGTTGTATCCATCTACAACTAAAAAAAATATATTTAAAACAAATTTTTAAAAAATTTTAAAAAATTAAAAAAAACAAAAACAAAAAAACCTAAGCTTGGTGGCTCACACCTATAATCCCAGCACTTTGGGAGGCTGACACAGAAGAAGTTCAAAAGCCAGCCTCAGCAATAGCGAGGCACTAAGCAACTCAGTAAGACCCTGTCTCTAAATAATACACCAAATAGGGCTGGGATATGGCTCAGTGGTTGAGTACCCCTGAGTTCAATCCCCACTACCAAAAAAAACCAATCTGTCTTTCTGAACTCCACCTTCCCTTCTGGGCCCACCTAGACAGCCCCTGACTTTCCCAGGCCTCTCCTTCCAGTGATCCTCCCTCTTTCCTGGAATGGACCAGTTTGGCCCTTCTTAGCTGCTCTTTTCCTACATCTCAAACTTCCCCCTTCACTACACAGTAATATTCAGGAGGCTAAGAACCCACAGACATGGTGTTTTCTTCCTCAAAAAGAGAGGACAGAGATTACTACAATTGTTTGATTATAATGTCTTCCCTGCTATACCTGTTCACCAGGGCACTACTAAGTCTCAGTCCCAGAAAGATCCCAGAACCCAGCTTCCATGGGCCTCTGATGAGCACCTGGTGTCCCACTCTGTAGCCATGCCTGACCTGCCTTCTGCCCCTTCCCACCCCAAGGCCTGCCCTGTACTGCCCCATCCTGCCCCTGCTTGACCCGGGAGGTCACTGCCTGAGGCTTCTAGGAGATTCAACACTGATCAGGCCCGAGGACACAGCCTGACATCTACCCTGGAGAGACCAGCCAGGATGCCAATGCGGACAGGGCTGGCCCAGGTGGAATGGTTGAATGAAGCGGGCCAGGTCTGGGCCCTCAGCAGTGTCCTCAGTTTTGCCTTCCTCCTAGCACCCAGGTCCCACCCTATGCTCAGTCATGTCAGTGGGGTTATCCCCTGTGTCCACTTCCCATGCCTCTGGATGGGGACATTGAGGCCCAAAGAGAATTTCTGACAGAAGGAGCTGGAGCCCAGGTCTCCTAACTTTTTTGTAGTGCTAGGGATTGAATCCAGGGCCTTGCACATGCTAGGCAAGTGCTCTACCACTGAGCACTCAGCAACCCCCCCCCCATCTCCTAATTTTTAGGCTAGGGTCCCCCCACTGTATACAAAGGGATTAAATAATTTCTAAACCTGGAGAGGTAGAGAGGGTGGGTGCTACTGAAATGAATGAAAATGAAAATATAAATTGTGGATCCTCCTACTTTATTTGCATTTTAAGTGGACTCAAAGACCAAAATATCTTCTTGACTCAGGCAAATTCATAGAGACAGGCAATAGATTAGTAGCAGCCAGTGCCTAGGAAACGGATAAATGGACAGTGACAGCTACACAGGTATTGGCTTTTTTGGGAAGTGATGAGAAAGTTCTGGAACTAGACAGTGGTAATGGTTGCCCAGAAGTGTGGGCACTTAATGTCACCGAATCATAAAGTTACATTAAGCGTATTTCACCACAATTAAAAAGAAAAAACGAAAAACAAAAAACCAACAGCAACTCCTTGACTCAAACACATAAAACCTGTAGTATGGAAAGGTCAGGAGTTTGCTTCTTGCCATCTCTCCTCACATCCCTTACCTGCTTGGTGCAGGGAGTGCTCCAGGTCCAAGGTGGAGAATCAGAGTACATGGAACCACCATGAATTATTCAATTACCCATGAATGCATTCAAGGGTAATGCATTAAGAAACAAAACAAAACAAAATGGTAAACGTTGTTTCTGAAATAGAGGAGGGAGCATAGCTCAAACCAGGAAAGAAGGCAGCTGTGCCTGCTGGTCTACCCAGCAGGGTGCCACTGAACTGCCAAACCCCCTCATTCTACCCTTCCCTCCTCTCCCTGAAAGTACTCCTCAAGCCTGCCTCCCTCTTCCTCCTCCTACCTGCTGGTTATGCTTTCACTCCTTGTATTAGAAGAACTCGTGGGCCATGAAGATTTGCAGATATTTACTTGCTTTTTGTGAAAGTTTTAACATCAGGCAATTTCCCATAGTTTATAGTCTCACCTCATTTAAATAGTCTTTTGTTTATTTGGTGGCGGTGGTGGAGAGGAATTTTCTTGTTTGTTCCTCTCACTGAACTCCCCAGTGCCTAGAACCAAACCATGTTCTGCACCCAGTGGGGCATCTGGCAGGATGCTGGCAGGTCCAGCCTAGGGGTTCTGAGCACCTGCTCCACAGTGCTGGGGAGCTGGCTATTCCCTGGGAGCAGGAGGGGGCTCCAGGACAGGCAGAGACCTCTCTTCATTTCCACAGCCCGTGTTCTCTTGTAGGTGAGTGTTAGACATGTGGTCTGAGGCATGGCCAGAGCACAGAACAGTTCCTCAATGGCCAGACACGAAAGTTCCTGCAAGAGGACGCAGCTTACCCATTCATGGAGGAACATTCTTGACCCTTGTTATGGTTTGGATGTGAGGTGTCTCCCAAAAGCTCATGTGTGAGACAATGCAAGAAGGTTTGTAGGAGACAAACGAGAGCCTCAACCCAATCAGTGAAATGATCCCCTGATGGGATTAACTGAGTGGTAACTGAAGGCAGGTGGGTATGGCTGGAGGAGGTGGGCATTAGGGGATGGCTTTGGGGTATATATTTATATCTGGCAAGTGGAGTCTCTGCTTTCTGATCATCATGTGAGCTGCTTCCCTCTGCCACTCTCTTCCCCTATGATATTCTGCTTCACCTTGAGCCCCGAGGAATGGAGTCCACTGGCCATAAACTGAGACCTCCTCTACAATTGTTCTTTTAGTCACAAGAGGAAAAAGCTGACTAACACAACCCTATTCAGCTGTCTCCCTCTCCTCATGCTTTGCCACCATGCATGTTTCTTCCTTCCTCAAAAGCTCTGTAAAAACACTTCCTCTGAGTGGGCAGGGAGCCTGGTGCTGGGCCTCAGCTTAGCCACTGATCAATGCATGGCTGCAGTGCTTCCCCTCTCTTGGGGGTGGGATCATCGTGGCCTTTAAAGCTCCCCCATTAGCCGGGTGCGATGGTGCAGGCCTGTAATCCCAGCACTTTGGGAGGCTAAGACAGGAGAATCACGAGTTCAGAGCCAGCCTCAGCAACGGCGAGGATTTAAGCAACTCAGTGAGACCCTGTCTCTACAGAAAACACAAAATAGGGCTGGGGATGTGGCTCAGTGGTTGAGTGCCCCTGATTCAATCCCCGGTACCAAATAAAAATAAAAATAAAAAAAAACACCAAAAAAACCCCTCTGTTTTCCTGGCTGAGTGATGAGGCTGTTAGACCCAGTGAACTCTGATTCCCTTTAGCTGGCATGTTCATGTTCACAGAGTTGTCCCCAAAGTCACTCAAGGGGCCACCCCATTATCATCACAGTAAAATGAGGAGGTCTGGGTGAGTGTCTCCCTCCAAGGCTGATGTTCCTTGCCTCTCAGCTGGCTCTGAAGGTGCCACCACTCTGCTACTGGTCACCTGGATTCAAAGCCCTCCAGGGACTCCCTTAGGCCTGCAGGAATCAGACAAGGCACATGCTTCCCAGGATGTTCCCTCAGCTGACCACAGGGAAACTTCGAAAACACCCCATAGAAATGACTTCATTAGAGCTCATTCACCTCATGTCCATTTGGGGAGAGGTCTGATTTTTCTAGTTCCATTAGCTCTTAACTCAGGAAGTCTGGGTCCTACAGTCCTGGGGGCACAGGGAAGGGGAGTAGGGCATCTACTTCCCCCTGGAGGCTGCTATTGGCTTTGCCAAGGCCTGGCCTTGGAGGAACTGACCACATGGTGGTGTTTTCTCCCTGAGAGTCAGAGACCATTGCTTGCTGTAGGGGAAGAGGGCGAGGCCCTGAGAGTGGGAGGAACTTGCTGAGGCCTCCACAGTGAAGGTGGCACCTACTTGAGTGCCCGGCACCCAGGAGGTCCACAGGCCTGAGCCTGTGTAGCACCAAGGGTGGGTCTGAGTCGTGCCGCTCCATTTCCCCAGGGTGCTGTTGTGTCCAAGAGTAACAAGTGGGCACAGACCTCAAAACCAGGGCCCCCTGGCCAGAGTGGACATGGACAAAGGTAGAAGACAGACAAGCTGCCCCTAGGGCTGGACAGGGTGAGGAGTGAGGGAGGTGACAGAGGAATTCTGGCTAGTACCATTTTGCTCCTTCCAGCTGTCTTCTCACTGGCTAGAGCTTGGCCATCTCTGAACCTCTACAAATGATTTTTCCTGGCTCAGATAGCCATGACTCAAGGACATTGGTTTTAACTCTTGATTCACATTAAGATTCCCTAGGAGGCCAGACATAGTGGTGCACACCTGTAATTCCAGCATTTTGGGAGGCTGAGGCAGGAGGATTGCGAGTTCAAAGTCAGCCTTAGGAACAGTGAGACACTAAGCAATTTAATGAGACCCTGTCTCTAAATAAAATACAAAATAGGGCTGGGGATGTGGCTCAGGGGTTAAGTGCCCCTAAGTTCAATCCCTGGTACCAAAGGTAGCGAGAGAGAGAGAGAGAGAGAGAGAGAGAGAGGAGAAAAAAGTTCTTAAAGAATACGCTGGGGGTGGGCTGGGATTGTAGCTCAGCGGTAGAGCGCTTGCCTCACATTCGTGAGGCCCTGGGTTTGATCCTCAACACCACATACAAACCAATAGAATAAAGACATTATGTCCATCTATTAAAAAAAAAAAAGAATACGCTGGGAACTGGGCACGGTGGCACACACGTATAATCCCAGCACTTTGGGAGCTGGGACAAGAGAATTCAAAGCCAGCCTCAGCAACAGCGAGGCACTAAGCAACTCAGGGAGACCCTGTTTTTACATAAAACACAAAATAGGGCTGGGGATGTGGTTCAGGGATATAGCCCAGTGGCAGAGCGCCTGCCTAGCATGTACAAGGCCCTGGGTAGGGGCACCAGAATAACACACACAAGAAATGAATGCTCTGATGTTACCAATCACTGATAGGTAATAAAATATCAACATAAAAGTAAAGATATGTAGATATGTGCTATCTTCCTGTGTTAGGGCCTTTCTCTAGCTGCCCCTAAAACAGACAGAACCTTTTCAACCCCCAGCTGTAGCTAAATTCCCCCCAGTGTTCTGGACCTAAACCCACTACTCCAGTGAGTCTTCTCCATCCACTTCAGCGTGTCTCTGCTCTCTCTGACCTGCCCCCACCCTTCCAAGGTTCTGTTTCCTTCCATCTCTGAGTGTCTACCTCTTGTGGGCTCACATTCACATATGCCAAGTCTGTATTTGTGTATTGCTTTGTCTAAATGTCTCTCCATACTGTTTATTTCTCTGTTACTCTTTTTTTCTTTATGAGTTTCTCAGACTTCCTAACTCTATCTCCTATGGTCTCTCTTTTTGTTTCTTTCAGCCATGCTGAGTTTGCTGACTCTATTTTTCCTATTAAATGAAAACAGCAAGAATGTTAGGGCTGAACACAGAGTCACCCAGATTCGCTTCTAGAGTTAGCTAATACCTGTGTGGGGACTGTAAGCCCTGGGCCCCAAGGTTTTTCCTACCACAAACTACAACCTGCCACTGGCTGTCAGAACTGCTAGAGCGCTGTGGGCAGAGGCCAGGTGCCAGGCACAGGACTCCCTGGGGTGAGCCACAATGAGGGCCCAGCGATACACAGAGCCCTGCCCTCCCAGTTCTCCAGGCCCTCAGCTCCGGCCTTCCAAGTCTTGTTTCTGGGAAGCCAGATTAAATTAGCAGCTGGACACATCTGGCCAGCCCTTGGCCTAATACCGTCTGACAGATCATGCCTCAATGCCAACCCCAGCCCCGTGGCCTCAGGGCCAGAAATCCAATTTACCTAAGCTTAATTGAGCCCTGGACTCCCTGGGGCATTGGCCCTCAGGCCCTTCTGCTCAGCTAGCAACAGATTTCCCGGTGATTAGTAAAGGAGGAAAAAAACTGCAGGAGCCAAGTTAATTTCAATTACCCTAATTTTCTCCCTGGAGCAGCACATACTCCTTGCTAAGTGCATCTTTGTGTCAGCTGCTTTGGATGCTGATAAGTATTAAGTATTTGGAATTCTGCGTACCCCAGACACCTTGCATTTATCTGCTGATTCCAGAGAGCAGACTGTGCCCCCACTCCCTACACAGCCTGTTGGCCCTCAGCATTTAGTCCTACTTTACAAATCCAAAGAAGCACCTTAATGGGCATGGTGGTGCGTGTCTGTAATCCCAGCGATTCAGGACACCTGAGGCAGGAAGAGTACAAGTTCGAGACCAGCAATCTCACTAAATCAGCAACTTAGTGAGGCCCTAAGCAATTTAGTGAGAACCTGTCTCAAAATAAAAAAGGACTGGGAATGTGGCTCAATGGTAAAGTGCCTCTGGGTTCAATCCCCAATGCCAAAAAAATAAAAATAAAATAAAACCCAAAGAAGCAAGCTTGGATGTAATCAAATGCCCATGTGGGAAAAGGAAGAAATGGCTTTTGTTAGGTCTGGTCAGGGTCCAGGATGTTCAATTAGGGGGACCGGTCAGTAGCTGCAGAATGGAGTGGCAAGCCAGATGCTGACAGTCACCAGTAGACACACCTCCTGTCAACCAGCGGGTTTTCCTGACCTATCCAGGAAGGACTCTGGCCTTCTCTTCCTGCCCCCAAGCCCTCCCCTTCCTGACCGGGCTTTCTTGAAATTCTTTGTGCACTGAAGCCCCAGCGCCATTTCTCCCGGACACGCTCTGATGGACGGGTGGATTTGGCCCGAGAGCATGGATTCCAATAAAGCCTTGCCGAGTGGCTTTAATTCATCTCCTCCTGGTCGTCTAATCTTTACAGTTTTTTTTTTTTTTTTTTGGTACTGGAGATTGAACTCAGGGGCACTTGACCACTGAGCCACATCCCCAGCCCTATTTTGTGTTTTCTGTAGAGACAGGGTCTCACTGAGTTGCTTAGTGCCTCGCCATTGCTGAGGCTGGCTTTGAACTCAAAATTCTCCTGTCTCAGCCTCCCTAAATGCTGGGATTACCAGCTTGTGCCACCGCACCTGGCTAGGAAGAAATGTTTTAATAGTCTTTTCAGACAACTGTGAGTTTTTAAAAGATTCGACACCAAAGTTCAACAAGTGATACTTTTATTATTATTATTTTTTACTATTTTTATTACTTATTTTTTAAAATTTTTTGATACCAAAGATTGAACGCGGGGGCACTTAATCACCATGCCACATCCCCAGCCCTTTTTATTTTTTTATTTTGAGACAGGGCCTTTGCTAAATTGTTGAGACTGGCTTTGAACTTATGATCCTCCTGCCTCAGCCTCCCTAGCTGCTGGGATTACAAGCATGTGCCATGTGGAAATGAAATTTTAGTACACTGTTGCATTAAAATCTGTTGTTTTATCCTGCACTTTGAATGGACCTTTTACCTCTACATGATTATGTAACATAGCACATTTGTCATTTGGAAGATATTGGTTTCTGAATTATGCAGAGCTTTCAAATGTTGATGATTTTATCAAACAGTATTTTTAAAAATCATATTCATTAATAGGGACTTAGAAAGGCTGCCTTTCTAAAAAGCACCAACTTCATTTGGGCCTGCAGATGCCCAATGGGTAACTAAAAGATTATCCCAAAGCTTTTTGTGGTTGCCAGGTTGAGCAGGTCCCTCCTTTTTCCTCTAGTCTCCTTGTTTAAAAAGGTGTCAGACAAACCAGTTATTCTGAGTTGTTATGTTAGCTTTATAATTCCTGTTCCATACCTCTGGGGTGGCACTAGGAATCTCCAGTCATTGTCCTCTACCTTCCAGAAACAATGAAGCTTCACAGGCAGGTCACTGATGAGACTGCCCCTGCCTAAGCAGAAGCAATCACCTCATTGGGACTGAATTGCCTCCCTCCTTCCAGGATCACAGGTCTGATAGATAAACATCTGAGAAGCAATGGAGATTGTCCCCTCAAGCCATAAGGAGTTATCCAGAGCAGCCTTGCAAAACCAGAACTAAGATGATGATCAACCAGACCACGATTGCATAATTATGCACACATCTTGACCCCTATCCCAATTCTTCCTCTATTCTAAAGCTCCTGTCAGTACCCCTAGAAGACAGGGCTGAGATGCTTGATCTCACTTTGTCTTCACAATATGGTCATATAAATTTGCTTTCCTGCTTATCACCATTATTTTTTCCATTTGTTTTTTATTTTTATTTTTTGGTACTGGGGATTGAACTCAGGGGCACTCAACCGCAGAGCCATATCCCCAGCCCTATTTTGTGTTTTATTTAGAGACAGGGTCTCACTGAGTTGCTTAGCTCCTCACTGTTGCTGAGGCTGGCCTTGAACTCACAATTCTCCTGTCTCAGACTCCCAAAGTGCTGGGATTACAAGTGTATACCACCACGCCTGGCTCCATTTGTTTTTTGGGGCAAATGACTGGGCCAGATTTGTTGGGACCCTTAGAGTCGAGCTTCTGGCCTAGGACTCCAGTAATTTTAACATCACTACAGACTTCATTAGAAAAGTCATAAAAATTGGAAAGATGTTCAGCTCATGGTAGCAGATACAAGTCTGCCAAAATTCCCATCTTCACTTGAAAGCTCAAATTTTATCATTGCCAATAAGTATTCTCAGTTATTTTCCTGGAAGTGACAAGCTTATTTTGTTCATTTTTGAAAAAAAAAAAAATGCTGGCCATATATCCAACTCTGAATAACCGGTTTGTCTGACGCCTTTTCAAACAAGGAGATGGTGAGGGATAGAGGAGGCACCTACCTCAACCTGGACAACCACAAAAGGCTTTCTGGACAAGGCAAAGCTGAAGCTCCTGGTGGGTGGGGGGTGGAGAGGAGATGGGAGTTACACTGAGGGATGTCCCTTCACATGGGAGGAAACAAATGGGGAGCATAAGAGTTCCTACCCCCAACAGATGGTTGAAACCATCCAGAAATAGAAGGGATAAAAGAGTGCTCCAAGCAGAGAAGCCAGCATGAGTAAATCCTGGGAGGCAGCTAAGAAAGTGTGGCTCACTGAGACACCACAAAGAGACAAAGGCAGAGTTCAGCTGATAAAAGGCCTTGAGGGTCATGCTAAAGATGGCCAATTCAATCCAGCTGGTTCTAGCTGGTTGACAGAACAGTTCAAAGCAGGGAAGCATCATGCTTATGTCTGTGCTTTGGAAAGTCAACCTGGCTGTGGCAATGGGTGCTGGGGAAGGAAGAGGAGGTGGCAGGACCCTGTTGATCCTAGGCAGGAAAGTAAGGCTGAGTTAGGGGAGCAGCTGTGGAAATTCAGGGGTGTTAAATGTTAGAGAAGCTGAGAATGGTGGCCTGTAATCCCAGAGACTCCAGAGTCTGAGGCAGGAGGATTGCAAGTTCGAGGCCATCCTTAGCAACTTAGTGAGACCCTGTCTTAAAAAATAAATTAAAATAAATAAATAAATAAATACAGACTGGGGATTTGGCTCAGTGGCTAAGAACAACCCTGGGTTCAATCTCCAGTACCAAAAAATAAAAATAAAAATAAGAAAGACTAGAGAGGCACCATCGGTGGAGTCCGAAGTGAGAAACAAGAGGCAAGAATCTCATCTGGATATAAAGAGACCAGGAGAATTTGCCACCCAGACAAAAAGGGGTGTGTTTGGGATCTGCAGAGCATAGAGTAACTGGTTATTAGGCTTTCAAGAGTTTAAAACTGAGATTGGCATTGATCCTGAAGCCAGAATTTAAAGAGGCAGTCAGTATAGATAGATAAATCGGGCCAGATTGGATTAAGGAGGCCAATTTGGGTCTGGGAAATTGGGGAGGGATGGAAATGTTAATATCTTCAAGAGCTCTTCCTCCATTCTTATCAAGAAAACCTGCCCCTGCTCCAGGTAACCTGTTGCTAAGGTAACCTGTCCCAGGGATTGTCCCTCCCTACAGGGAATTGCTAATTAAGCCCCCTTCCTGCCCAGATCACTCCACCTTGGCCCTTCCAGCCCATCTGCTCCTCACCTCTTGGCCATCCCACCGAGCATCTCCTGGGCCTAGTCACCTATGCAGGAAGGAGAGAGATGAGGGGTACAAAGCAGGAGAACAAAGGAAGCCTAGGACATATAAAAAAGGCAGAACGCTCTCACTCCTTGGGGTACCAGGATACCAGCTATGGCCCCCTTCTCCCTCCTAGGAGAAGTCTGTATTACCCCTTTTTAAATAAACCCTACTTTACATGCTTACCTCCGCGTGCTTCTCGAATGTTATATTTCAACACGTAAGGAAGCAGAACTCGTCATGGGTAACCGGTGGCATCCATCCCACCCCTGCAACAACTGGACAAGTGGTAAGTGTAAGGGCAAAAAGATCAAAGTGGCAGCAAGCCATGCAAGTCATTTCAGGCTTTTATTCAGGAGCAGGATTCATCTGCAAAGGTGGTGGTGGACCCATTCTCATGGTGGAAAAGGAGCCACTGAACAAAGAAAGGGACTGGGTTTTTATAGGTTTATGTTGGGGGGTGGCATAGTGGAGACGTGCC